>JAOUQT010071327.1:0-10271 GCA_025769995.1 Xyliphius kryptos
TATATATATGTATGTATGTATGTATGTATCTATACATACATATATATATGTATGTATACATATATATATATATATATATATAATTATTTATATATTTATATACTGTATATTTATTTACTTATTTTTGTTGTTTTATAAATATAATGGTCATCCAGCGATATGCACAATATCAGGTTGCAATATATAAATTTATTTGTTTTATTACTGTTAAATTTATCAGCTGTAATAATGATGTGATCTAAAAATGATCAATTATATTAATTATTATAAGAATAACATTAATATTAACAGCATGTTAATCTTCTCCATGGGCAGATGTTACTTTGCTTTTCTTTTCTTCTATGTTTCATTTATTTATTGATTTATTTTTTTTATTTTTTACTTGAATGGGAGTTTACTGTGAATATGGAAAATATGGATTCATATATAATGTTATTTCGTTTTCATTTGAATACATGGGCAGAACAGATAAAAATAGGACAACCGGGATCACATTATGGTTGTGTTTCCAGTTGTTTTGCATGTGGAAAATGGGTTTTTTTTATTAAGAGTTTTAGAAAGGAATTAAAAAAAATAAATCAGGATTTAATCAAAGTGGTTTTGTTCATATGATTTTTTCCTCTAAAGACACATTTGGCATCACAGTAAAAATTTACACACAGATATGAAGTTAAATCTGCAGTCAGCAAGTGCTGAGGCGGAGTCGTGGCTCCACTGGGGTAATAGCAGGAGATGAGTTCGCTCGTTTACTTTTTATTAAAAAGCATGTGCTTTCACAGCACTCAACACCATTTAAATATTAATACCAAAAATGATGACATCACTTTTATTCCCTTAAGAAAATCCCTAAGGAGATGCATTAAGTCAGTACAAAATATTTTACATTTCCAAACATTACTTTATCTTCTGGTCAGTAAATAAAGCAATATATTACAGACCACTCTGTAGACAAGAAAGGCACAATGAACTGCTGCATTTGCTGAATAAAAGAAGAAAATGCGACAGCCAAAGTCTTCAGAAAAACTGTGTCAGATTCTCCAAGACACTCAGAAAAATAAATCATGTAATTCATTCATTATTCTTTCATTTTCTATACCCGCTTAATTCTAGTCACGGGGTCACGGGGAAGCCGGTGCCACCCAGCAACTTTGGGCACAAGGGCAAGAACAGACCTAGACAGGGTGCCAATCCATCATCGGAAACGCCTAGACAAACACTAAGAGCTACTTTGGAGACACAAATTTACCTAGCATACATGTTTGTGGAATGCGGCAGGAAACCGGATCACACGGAACATGCAAACTCAATACTCAAAGTAATTTTCTTTAGTTCATGCTACACTCTGAAGGAAGTAGTTGCCAGCATGGTACGATATTTTCCCTTTTGTTACAATATTCCACATTGAGTAGACTTTCTTTTTAACACAACAATAGACTGACATGTCTCCAAAGAAAGTTGTTAGTTTCTGTTCATTTTGAGGCTGTAAGCAAACCAACACCTGCTGATGCTTCAGATACTAAACCTATTTAGAATGCTGGGCTCCCTTTTATGCACCCTTATTAGTATTATTTATTTCAGCTGTGCAATGAAATTGATGAAGGGTTTCCTAACAATCAGTTGGACGTTCTTTACATGGATTGGCAACCATACCATGAGATGCAGACAGACGACTGAAAATAATAGGACTATAAGAAAAATAAGCTTCTATATGAATATAGACATCACTGTGAACATTATCATTCTTTAATAATCTTTTTATGCATTGAAATTAATTATGAATGGACAAAATTGTTTGTGAATTGAATGAAAATATGTTTTTAATTAGAACAGTTTGAAATTTGCAGGTAATGTCAAACTTTGCAGCCGTAGTTTACATGATAGGTTAATTGTCTCTAAATGTCTCTAAATTGGCCATCAGTATGTAACTGTGTGTATGTGTGCCCTACGATGGCGTGGCACCCGTTCTAAGGTTGTTCCTGACCTTGCGCCCAGAGTTGCTGGGTGAGCACTAGCTGGCCTGCAACCCATGTGGATTTAGCACAAGATAATGAATGAATTAATTAATTTATACACTATAAAGTGCAGTAATCAGTAAATAAACTCAAGAGAGTCAACATATGCAGTGCTATTTTTTCAAAATCTCTATTCCATTGTACAAATTATATTTTTTTGAAATTTATGTAAATTATCTTCTTTACGTGCGATGCATTACTGAGTGTTTTCTGGAGACTTTGTCATATTTGCTTCTTTTCTTGCAGCAATACCGACAGCATTTGTAGTTTTTCATTCAAAAAGTGGTCTGTGGGTTAACGTACATAAAAACATCTGAAAAATAATCATCTATAAAAAATATAAACTTAAAAATAAAAATAATGCTCATAGTGATTTTCAATCTACATTCTATAAGATATTTATGTCAAAATTATACTTTTGATTTATTAAGAATTTAGACATGCTTGCCACATGAGGTATAGCTTTCCATCTGACCTGAAGAATATTTTTTTAACTCTGATAGGATTAATTAATTTAGCTTGAAGAAGGAATAAAACATTTTGCATATTTATGTCAAACTTTTTAAATATATACTGTATATATAGAGATAGATATTTTATTAAAAAATTGTTTATTACTGTTTATGAAGAATCAACATTCACTGTAAAACTATGTTAGCTGTTCATTTTCTTCCTAATGCCATATATCAGTCATATAGTGGTACAATACTGTGTCTTAGACTTCCAGTTTATTTTTAGTACACATTCTGTTCCAGATGTTTTAATGAATCCTGCATAAATGAGTCAATACAGAATAATTTTAGATTTTAAACAAACAAACAAAAAGACACAGATATAATAGTCAAAATCAACAGAATTGCTGAGTCAGATTCTCCAAGACACACATTACATCTTTTCAGATCATTTATTTATTCATTCATTTTCTTCCGCTTAATTTATAAGGGATCATGGGTTAACCAGTGCCCATATGTCAATTCTGGGCGCAACGGCAGAAACAACCCTAGACAGGGTGCAACCGATCGTAGGGCACACAGCCACACATAAGGGCCACTTTTTGAGACACCAAATAAACTAACATGCATGTCTTGGAATGCGGGAGGAAACTGTACAACCTGCACAAAACTGGAAATATTTAACCTGGAACACTGTTTAAGGAAGAAAACATACCAAAAGTGGTCTTTCTTTAGTTGCTTGCTGTTTACTTTACTTATCGGTTACTTTTGAAACATCTTTGCTTTATTACAGGTCTTTTTACAGGACTGTACATTAATTTTCTGACATGTTTTACTGCATGTATTGGAGAGTCTGACAAAATTCTTCTGAAAATATCTGACCCCTCCCATTTGGTTGTTCTCCATTTGGTTGTTCTTTGCAGGAAAAGCCCGCAAATTCAGTAACATAACCTACATTTAGTGAAATTTAGTTTTTGTTTGAAAAGAACTGTGATTGCTTGGAACTGTAAATATCGTGTTTTAGAGGCAGCTGCACTTAGAGGCTGTTCCTGTCCCGCATCACAAGTGTACGAAAAGCTACTGCGGCAGACATGGCTTGACTTGTGTATAGAGGATGTTCACCACCTTGTGGACATCTGTGGGCCATGACTCATAAAATCTTCAACATATTATTGTGAAAAAAGTTTTTCCTATTAAATGAATTTTCTTATCAAATGAATATGGTCACTTACTGGCCAGTCAGCCTGAGAAATTTAGAAGCAGTGTAATACTTTTTAACCAGTAATTCTGCTTCATTATGATTAATCAGCGCTTTATTCATTGATTGTGTTTTTGAACTTCTCATTATTCAACGATTAAAGTCTGTCTACTCCTTAATGATTCAAATAATCAGTTCTTCAGTCAGACTTGCTCGTAATTTATTATTTAACAAGTTGAAGAAGCACAGATTCTCCAGGATTAATTTAAATAATATAAAATAAAAATCCTATCCTATTCACAAGAGGAAAAAATATCTTTAATATTAATATTCAGATCGTTCTCATTATCTAACTCAGTTACTTCACATTCATTAAAATTCATTAGCAGCTCATTTTTCCATCAGAATAAAAGATTGTCTTGAGTTTTCTTAATCGTTCACCTTTTAAATATTTTGTTGAAATCATACATTTAATTTACATGCTATTTTTAATTTGCACATTGTTTTTATGTGGCTCGTTATTATCTATTCTTGTAGGTTATTGTAGGTTATGTTAAAGTATAGGAAATATCACTAATATAACTGTTCTTTATTTAAAATACACTATATTGCCAGAATTATTTACTCACCCATCCAACAGGTTTTCTAATCTTGTCCATGGTCACAGGCGTATATAAAATCAAACAGCTAGACATGCAGACTGCTTTTACAAGCATTTGTGAAAAAACGAGTCATTCTTAGGAGCTCAAAAAATTCCAGAATAGTACAGTGATAGAATTTCCCTTGTGCAACAAGTCCAGACATGACATTTCCACACTATTACATATACCACAGTTAAGTTTCAGTGGCATTATAGGAACAACAGCAACTCAGCCATGAAGTGGGGTCACTGGATTCGTAGGAGCATAGTGCAAAGAGATCACCAATTCAATCACTACAGACCTCCAAACTTCAGATTAGCTCAATAACAGTGAACTTCAGGTAAAGGGTTTTCATAGCTGAGCACCTGCATCTAAGCATTGCATCACCAAGCGCAATGCAAAGTGTCAGATGAAATGGTGAAAAGCACACTGGCTCTGGATTCTGGATCAATTAATGTTCTCTGGAGTGACAAATCATGTTTATTCATCTGGCAATCTGATTGCTAAATCTGGGTTTGGCAGTTACCAGGAGAATGGTCTTCGCCTGACTGCAGTGTGGCAAATGTAAAGTTTCGAGGAGGGAGAATATGGTCTGAGCTTATTTTTCAGGAGTTGGGTTTGGCCCTTTAGTTCCAGTGAAAGGAACCCATAATTCTTCAGCATAAAAGATTTTGGACAATTTCCAGCGCTAAACTTTGTTGGAACAGTTTGGGGATGGCCACTCCTATTCCAACGTGACTGTTCCAGCTCACCAGAACACAAATTAAGTCCAGACCTCATCCCGATTGAACACCTTTGGGATGAATTAGAGTGGAGACGGCGAGCCAGGCATTATCATAATACATTCAAAAGGCTTCTTTTTGCACAGTAAAATTTTAAGTGGTGTTTGTGAATGTACTTCAGTGCTCTTTCCTATGTGGTTATATAAGCTATTGATGGATGACGGCTCTTGATGCAGTACCTTCTGAGAGATTGGAGATTGCACATGTTAACTTTTGATTTCTGACCATGTACATTATGAACTAAGATTCCTCCAGATTTTTTTGAATTACTAAGTATAATAACATTATGCACTGTAGAGTAAGAAATATGCAAATTACTTCTAATCTTTATAATTCAGCATCTGTGGATACTGCTTTTGAAATCACATAATTATATCATTATTTAAACATCATTACTAGCCCTAAATTGCTGATAGTCTAACCTCAGATTCAGACAGAACAATGTGGGTTTTGGCCTGGCCATGGAACACTGGGTCGGCTTTACACTCTCTACAGAGGACTTGGAGAAGGCATTTGCCCATGTCTTTCATGGCATTCTGTGGGAGGTGCTTTGGAGGTATAGGGTTAGAGGTACAGTCTATGTATAACCAGAGCAGGAGTTTGGTTAGTTCCTGCCTCAAGTGTAGTATCAAAAGTAAGGGGAGGATGGAGCGTGTGATTGACAGAGGCTGAGGTAAAGCAGTTGCTGTATCGCTCTGTCATGGTGAAGAAGGAGCTAAGCTCTCAATTGACCTATCAATCTGAACTGTGGCATAAACTTTGGGTCATGACCAAATAAACAACCTGTACAGGGTGGTGGGGTGCTCCTTTTTAATAGGGTGATAGGTGAAAATTGTATAAACAATACCCAGTAATAAAAAGGTGAAAGCAGTTTGTAATGTATTTTAAATATTACATGTAAGTATTCAGAGCCTTCGCTAAATTCTTTGTTGAAGAACCTTTTATAGCAATTACAGCTTCATTTCTTTTTGAGTATAATGCTAAAAGCTTGACCACACGCATTTTTGGCAGTTTCTCTTATTTTTTCTAACACGTTTCATTTCATTCTAAAACCTTTGTTATCTTGGCTGTATGATAAAGTTTGTTGTCCTTTGGAAGGTAAACATTCATGCCAGTGTGAGTTCCAGAGTGCTCTGTAGCAAGTTTTTTTCAAGTATGTCTCTGTACATTGCTGAATTCATCTTTCCCTCAATCCTGACTAGTCTCTCAGTTCCTGCTGCTAAAAAACCAGTCTGTAGCATGATGTTGACATGCTGCTTCACTTTAGGGGTGGTCTCTGGTTTCCTCCAGACATGATGCTTAGCATTCAGGAAAAGAGTTCAATATTTGTTTCATCAGACTAGAGAATGTTTCTCATGGTCTGAGAGTCTTTTGGGTGCTTTTGGCAAACCCCAAGCAGTCTGTCATTTGCCTTTTACTGAAGTGTGGCTTTTGTCTGAGCACTGTACCATATAGTCCTGATTGATGGAGTACAGCAGAAATGGTTGTCATACAGACAATCTTATAGACCCGATGTACCTTCAGTAGCACCATTCGCTTTACTTCTCTCGCCAAATTCTTTTCTGAAATCCCTCTATATAAAAAATACTTTATATCTTTTTAAAGACTATTCCCAAAAATGCCTGATAATAATCATTGACAATAAAGCATATAACGCCATATAATTATAGAAAAAGCATAGTAATGATAAAAGGCCAACCACATGGCCTTCTAAGAATAAAAATAAGAATAAGAATTGACAATTATAAAACTATCCTAGTAATGATAATAAGCATGCTTACAACTACTGAAGATGATGATGATGATGTTGATGATGATATTAATAATAATGGTGTATGAATAATAATAATAATAATAATAATAATAATAATAATAATAATAATAATAATAGCCTAGTCTATCTTTCTACAAACCCGATGTTGAGGCAACAAGTAAAAATTTAATGAAATGATGTGGAAGTGTCCATATTTTATTGAGAATAGAACATAGATGACATATCAAATGTTTAAACTGAGAAAGTGTAATTTAAAGAGAAAAAGTAGGTGATTTTAAATTTTGGGACAACAACACAACTGTGAGACATCCTCTTTTCTCTTTACAACAGTCTATAAACTGAGGAGACAAGTGAGTGCCTTTATCTGTGCAGCCATGATGCTGTAATTGATACACTATGTGGTTTGGATTGCCATCTTGGAAAATGCAAGGTCTTCTTTGAAAGAGATGTCTTCTAGATGGGAGCATATGTTGCTCTAGAACCTGCATATACCTTTCAGCATTGATGGTGTCCTTTCAGATGTGTAAGCTGGCCATGCCACACACACTAATGCAACCCCACACTATCAGAGATGCAGGTTTCTGAACTTCAAATTTTGATTTGTCTAATCACAGAACAGTTTTTTTCTTTGGCACAGTCTATTTTAAATAAGCCTTGGCCCAGAGAAGACATGGGGCAGTCGTAGGCTTGTGGTTAAGGAACCGGCCTTGCGACCGGGCATGTGTGCTTACTGTGCTAACCAGTGTGTGTGTATTTGTGTGTTTCACTGCACGGATAGGTTAAATGCAGAGGACCAATTCCGCTGTGTGTAAAACATAGTGGCAAAATGTATCACTTTTTTACACCTGTACCTCTGAATCTAGATACGGCTTCTTCTTTGAACGTAAGAGTTTTATCTGGAAACGGCAATGGCACGGTGAATTGTATTCTCTGGAAATATTCCTGAGCGCACTTTGTGATTTCCAATACAGAAACATGCCTGTATGTGATGCAGTGCCGTCTAATGGCCCAAAGATTATGGGCACCTAGTATGTTTTTCTGGCCTTGACCCTTACGCACAAATATTCTTCGAGATTCTCTGAAACCTTTGATAATATTACTGTAGATGATTATATGTTTAAACTCTTTGCAATTTTACACTGTTGAACTCCTTTCTGATATCGCGCCACTCTTTGTCAGTGCAGAATTAGGGAGATTGGTGATCCTCGTCCCATATTTACTTCTGAGAGCCGCTGCCTCTCAGTCGTGTTAATGACCTATTGTTAACTGACCTAATGAGTTGCAATTATTTGTACCTTATTACCTTTTATTGCCCCTTCCCAACTTTTTTTGAGATATGTTGCTGTCACCAAATGAGCCAATATTTGGCATAAAATCTTTACATTTCTCACTTATGTAATTTGATATTTTCTATTGGGAAAAACTTGCAAAAGGTTGAGAACCCTTGTTATAGACATTTCTTGTACTACATGGCTTGGTTTGTGCTCTGTGTGCCATTCCAAATCACGTCCAATCATTTATTTGTGTTTATTCTAATGACAGGAACACGGTCATACTCATACACAAGTCTCATAACATATGCAAAGTCACATATCAATATACAGGTTAGTGACAATTTAGCATTTCCAATTTACCTAGCATGCATGTCTTCGGACAGTGGGAGGAAACCGGAGCACCCAGAGAAAACCCACATGAACACAGGGAGAACATGCAAAATTCACACAGAAATTCCCAGGTCGCCCCATCCGGGGATCAAACCCGGGTCCTCTTGCTGTGAGGCCACAGAACTATCCACTGTGCCACCATGCCACCCATGTCCAATCAACTGGAATTACGACAGGTGGATATCAAAACAACTGAAAGATTATTACTGAAATTTTAAATGTCATGGCAAAGGCTGTGAAACTTACAGTTGGTACATTTGAACTGTTTTTACTTTGTCATTATGTTCTAATGCACTAGAACATCGGGCAGAATTTCGTCTTGTACACGTCTTAACCCTTAGACTCCGCGGCCACGTCATATGCACTGTATATATTTTGTGTATGTGTGTTTTGTGACACTATATTTTTATTTCTGCAGAAAGTTCTTTCCAGGTCAGAGGAGCTATTATAATCCTATGTTTCTGCACACCATAACAAAATGGAGTCAAATCACTGAATCTAAGCATGAAGGTTATGTTCCTGTAGCTGATGTTATTTTGTTCAGCAGTGGACTAGTAAAAGAAATATCTTAATAAAGGCCTGTGCATTTTCACTACTGTTCGTCCTATGGCAGTTGTCGAACCAGAGGTGTGTGTCTATTACAAAGGATTTCACAATAAGCAGTGCATGTAAAATCATCTTGCCATCTGTCTGATTTAGATGTTTGTGCTCACATAAACACTACTACATTAATTATTTGAAAATCATGTGTGTTTAACTTACGTTCAAATGATTAATATTCAAATTTATGAGAATATATAATTTACTCATTAATTTGTTGGAAAAACTGGATATCTTCATATTTGTCCAGGGATTTTGACTTTTTGTAAACACTGCTTTTGTGCTAAGGCTCTTGTAGAAGTTTGAAATGTGTGTGTGTTTATTTTACAGAGGTTTACACTTACATCACATTACCCAGTTGCAATTTTTCTGTTTTATATATTTGTGTTCAAGTGAACAATACTAAAGTAATTAATCCGTGTTCATGGGTGTCAGTTACGACATTGCCATTTACAACTTATGGTTGTATTAGTAGCAGGGGTGTATTCAAAAGGGATCTGATTTGCAACCCTCAAATTCCATTAGCTCTGGCAGTTTTTTGTTAATTAGAGTCTCATTTTATCTTAAAATAAACTTGAATTGGTAAATCCTGCGACTGAATTTTGAAATCAGCGAAGTTTTGCATTTTAAAATCAGGTTTATTCGTGTAGAAGTTTTAGGGAAGTTGCATTACTGTTTAGATCTAATGTTTGTTTGGTTTATATACAGAGAATATCTTTCATTACCAGTTAATTTTGTCCATACTTTCTTATTTTTGTATAGAATCACTGAATATTATGAAAAATATTAAAAAAAAAACGACGATAACCAATAACGACGAGGTGCAATATTGCTGCTGTGACCTATGCCTCTCTGAGCCTTTGCGATTAGTTGTATAAAAATTTCTATCAGTTAATTTTACCAAACAAATTAGTTTTTTAGTTTTTGCCATTTTAGCTTATTCTGTTAGCCTATTTGTATCTGGCTAACAATTTATCATTGCCAAGAATTTCCATGTTTGAAAATTTAAATAAAGTTCCTAACTGTAATAATAAGTGTTAAAGCAGCAATGATTCAAGGTTATTTTCACTATTCTTTAATGGGTGTGTGTGGGGGGGTGTTGGGGGGGGCGGTGGTGTGGGTGGGTGTGTGTGGGTGTGGATTTGAGA
>JAOUQT010071338.1:0-10271 GCA_025769995.1 Xyliphius kryptos
TAAGCAATAAACATTGTGGCAAAGGAAAAAAGGAGTAAAAACACCCTTAATACCTTAGAATTACAATTAAGCTCGAAATAAATAAACTTCTGTTGAAATTTTTGCCTTTGAAAAAAAACCGTTAATGACTTTACTGCTTTTAGACCAGGGGTTTTTAACTGGTCTCAGCCCAAGACTCTGATGGTCATTATGTCGCTAACTACTTTCATAGAATACAAACCAAACAAATCGATTTTTAATTAGTTTTTCTATCTAAATAAATGCAAATTCAGGTATTTTTTTAGACTTCAACATACAAACTTATTTTATAGACAAAAAAATGTAGTGTTTAATACAGAAAAAAATTATATAAAAGTATGTAAAAGTATTTTATATTCTTTTATAAAATGTATATAAATGTCTCTTTTTAGTTTATACAAATTATTATTAACTTTTCAACATCTTCAGTCACTGTATTGTTAGAGCATTAACACCTTTCGCTCCATTAGCTTTCTTTATTGCAACAATTGAACTTATTGTGGACAGCAACTTTCCGTACAGCAATTTTACTTTTTAATTTCATTTTTAAGAGTTGCTGGTCTAGACCCACATTACATAATTTTTATGTAAACTACATACAGTGGATCTTTTTTCAGTTATTTAGAGGCACACTGTGTAAGATAAAAGCATTACAAGTGCTTTTAAAAGTTTATATTTAAAATGTATTTCAGTAATTCTATTCAAAAAGTGAAATGTGTATATAAGTTTAATTAATTATACACTTGACAGTTGTCCAAAAGATGATCATTGACACCTTGCACAAGGAGAGCAAGACACAAAAGGTCATTGCTAAAGAGACTGGCTGTTCACAGAGCTCTGTGTCCAAGCACATTATTAGAGAGGAGAAGGGAGGGAAAAGGAGGAGGGAAATGTGTGGAAGACACAGTGTGAGGGAGACACAGTGCCAAACCTACCAGTAACTGGTTGAAGGCCAGCAAATTTGTCAGCAAACGCCTGACCTAAACCCTATAGAAAATCCATGGGTTATTGTGAAGAGCAATTCGTCTGAGCCAACAATTTACACAAGCTGAAGTTTACTGTAAGAGCAGCCTGGGCTCTCATAACCCCTGAGCAGTGCCACAGACTGATCCATGCCACCCCACATTGCTGCAGTAGTCCAAGCCAAAGTAGCCCCAACTAAATATTGAATGCTAAATATTGAAGGCCAACATTTCTAAAAATATTTTTCTTTATTGGTCATTAGTAATATTCAAATTTTCTGAGATACTGAATTTGGAATTTTCATTGGTTGTCAGTAAGAACCATTCATTATCTTCCACTTAATTCTCTGTGAGGGTCATGGGGGAGTTCCCCATGCTTATACAGGGAAGAATGTCTTGGTCGCTGGGCAAATAAACCCTGGACAAGGCCCCAATCCATCTGGGCACACACTTGCACGGACTATAGGGGCAATTTTAAAAAGCCACTTTATCTTAATTCCATGTTTTGGGACTGTGGGAGGAAACCGGAAAGCCCGGAGGAAACCCATGCGGACAAGAGGAGAACATAAAAAAAACTCCACCCTGATTGGGATTCGAACCGGGAATCCCCAGCACTGAGACGTGCTAATTACCACCACCCCAGTTAGAATCATTCAAATTAAATGAAATAAACATTTGAAATATATCCGCTTGTGACGGAATGAACTATATATTACTATATGGTGGGCGGGGTCAGTGGCTGCTTTGGGCATGCGCAGTTCAGGACGTGGACACCTCTTGAGCACTGAGAGTGTTGTGGATGGGGCTCATGGTCATTGAACTGAAGAACGTGATTCTTTGAAAGTCTCTAATAGCACCAGAAAACGTCGCTATATTTGTCGCTGGTCGCTTTTTAAGAAAATGGGTCGCTATAGGGTTTGAAAAGTCGCAAAATTTAGGGACAACGTTGTTGGTTTGGCAACAGTGTGAAATTGTGAAGAAGACGTTCGTTTTTGCCGGGGGGAGGGGTTTTGACGTTGCCAATGCGGTCGCACCGAGCCGTTGATTGACGTGACCTCCTTCGCCAATCAGCTTCCGTGTTTGCCAGCACGCTGCCACTCTCTATATAAAGCCGAGCAGCTGCGCCGCGGTACAGTGTGGCGTTTCCAGTGAACGCGTCTCCAAGCATGAAGGCGATCAGTCCGGTGCTGCCGCTGCGCCGAAGCCTCGTCCCGTCAGCGCCCCCGCAGGACGCACTCAGCCTCGCCGTGTCGCGTAGCAAGAGCGCCTGGGATGATGAGCCGCTCGGGCTGCTGTGCGACATGAACGACTGCTACAGCCGCCTGAAGGAGCTGGTTCCCAGCCTGCCGCAAGACCGCAGCGTCAGTAAGATGGAGATCCTGCAGCATGTCATCGATTACATCCTGGACCTGCAAATAGCGCTGGACTCCAGTTCCGTTACCCCGCAACCGCAGCACCGACCCGAACCGGCCAGCCGAGCGCAGAGTGCGGCCAGTGCAGACCCCCGAACCAGCGCCCCTCAGGTACAGTAACTACACCGAACCTGGGGATCAAGTTCACTGATCCTGAACAACATGGGGATTTTAAACACCTGTTTAAGCTCGAAATCGGCATAAGGACAATTTATTTAACTGGGATCTTAAACTAAAAGTGAAAACAACAAGCAACAGACCGAGGGAACCCAGGAATTATTAATGCAAACAGTCAACATTATAATAATCCCCTAGCATTTTAGTAGTGTTTTTGAATTGTGTAATAAGACAAGCTATTCTCGTTGTTGTTGTTAACAATTGGTAAAATGAATTTAGTTTGATTTTCTCGACTTTATTGACCGTATTCGGTCATAAACATTCAAAAAAGTCCAAAGAGCCACAAAATCACCAGAAATGATGGCTTTATTGTTATAATTTTTTTGGTTAAAGGCTCTAAACACCTGTTTAACCTGGAAATCTGCACAAGGATGATTAATTTAACTGGTAACTTAAGTAAAAAGTGAAAACAAAAAGGGGACATTAGAAATCGATCCTTACAGATTCCTGGGAGAACCCAGTACTAATTGATAAAAACAATGGGGATGTGTATTAGTGTTGCTTTATTACTTATAATATAGGTGCACTTAGTGGTTCCAAAATTCGATACTGTAGTTCATGTTTCTCTACATGCATTGTTATTCCCTAGTACTCTTATCTGTAATGGTAAAGTCTCAGCAGATATTAATTGGGTGGCTAGGCGTCTTGGCACTGCGTTGACACTGATGTGGAGGTGTTGTACAGCTGGTATGAGTGGATCATACATAGCAATCCTTTGGATTATATAAATCCTTTTTAATGACACTGCTGGACTGAAAAGAATTCTTCAACTCATGTTCCCTAGACTTCAACAAAATTGAAAAGAGTCCACATTGATGACTCAGAATAAGAATCTTCCTCTTTTCTTTTGTTTCTACCAAACATGGGAAAAATTAGGATAATAACATTAAACATTAATAGGACAAGACACTGTAAGTAGGATCTTCTGCCTACCGGTCAAATCTGGAATTTTAATAGTTAAAAAATGCACAGAAGACGTTAATCAGCATGTACTTAAACATTACTTAATCTTCATTTCTGTGATTGTTTTCAGAATTTTCTTTTTCTGCATATAGGAATGTAATTTTGGTTAAATAAAGCGGTTTTAAAAGTCAAAAAGTCCCTAAAAGGTTCAGCCACCAGCATCCTGTAGAAAGAAGTGAAACAGATGCCTAATTGTAGTTCTACAACAGCACGATCTATATATGATATAACTGCAAAGCAGCAAAGTCTACAAACAAGAAAGTTTTCATAATCAAGTGTTGAGATAATAGTTCAATAGTTTTTTTTTAAATGTTTATGTTTAATATTCTCTTATCACAGTATGCCATATTGATAGATTTTTAAATAGATCAGAGCAACCAGTAGCTTTTTCATATTGCACAAATTAAGTTAAACATTTAAGTAAAAAAAGTATTCAAAAATGTGAATACAAGATGAAAAGTATATAAATAGAAATAAAGATGTGAAAAATGAAGATCTTAAAAAGATTTTTAATTCCACTTGACCATACCTTGCCGACACAGCAATTTTGTTATTAGCATACATTATCTCCTCTTGGTATTGTATTGTATTGAGTGATTTTTTTTTCCCAATGAGCTTTTATGGTATGTCAAATGTTTATTAATAATCTACTCATTTATTTCCTTGAAACATACACTATATAAACAATGATTTTGACGTACCTATTTTAATAAAATGATATAATTTTGGTTTTATGTCTTGCTGTCTCAGGTTTATTAATTGAGGCATGTATTGTGAAATAATGTTTAGTTTAGGTTTTGGGGTAGGCCCTACTTTTTTCAGCATGACAAATGGTGTACATTGTAAGTGCACAGTATATACTGTAATGGTGGTGAGTGTAGTGTGAAGAAATATCCTAAGTGGCCCACACAGGACCTCAATCTGACAAAACACTGTTGGTGTGTGTGTGTGTGTGTGTGTGTGTGTGTGTGTGTGTGTGTGTGTGGTAGTCCAGTGGTTAGGGTTTAGAATGAACAATCTGAAGTTTGGAGGTTCAAAGCCTCTGCTCCAGGGGTATCGTGCCTTCCCTGTGTTTTGACTCAAACCATCAAACTGGAATACTTCTAAATTTCTTTGGTCTGTAAAAGTAATAAATAATATAAGACCGGCTTTCTTATCCACTATCTGTGGCTAATCAAATGCTCTTTTGGAGTCCCACAGACCTACTACAAAATTTAGTTGGAAACCTTGTGATTCCCTATTACTTTGGTATGAGCAGGCATGCATTATTGTGAATAAATCACAGGAAAGCGGTGTTATTAGGCACAACACATAGCGGAGTACAGTTGCACCTCTTTCCCGTGTAGATTCACAAAAATGCACAACCTCGAAAACCTTATTGCTTTTATAAAAATGATTGCAAACACACTAGAAAAAAAACAAGGTTTGGTTCAGAAATGCATTAAATAAAATCAAAATAATATACTCCTCTTCCACAATGTAATCTAGTCTGTTTTTTTTTTAAATGAGTGCTGAGTAACAAGTATCTAGTTTCTTTATCAAATACTGCCTAAGTGGTATCTAGTGGCCAAATTGCAGAATGTAGTTTTTTAAAAACCTCAGGAAAATAATGTATTGTACATCATTCGCATTGATACGAATTTTAAGCATTTAGATGTGTGCGTTATTGTCCGTAATTTCACGGCTGGACCAACAGCTCAGCCAATCATATTTAAGGACCGCAATATAATAAGAAATAATGGACACAGAGAAAGAAATTTTTCATAATAACAGCCAGTCGATTAGGGTCACTTAATTTCTGAGCTTATTGTCCATATTTTCAGTTCCACTTACAGGCTATAGTTTGAGCTCCTCCATAGTCCTATTTAATGTTTACTATTTACTCTGATGTGTCCATGTATTGCGCTGGTACGAAAGGATCAGCTGCCACAGAGCTGGTAGTTTTAAAATAATATTAATAAGAACAAGAACAATTCTAACCCGGCGGGCCACAACCACGGGGGCTGCTGATAAAAATGGAAAATGATAGGCGCTCTTGAAATGACCGCAGACGCACAGGGCATAACATTCAAGAGGGCTCATGTGGGTGAAATTTTTGGGCTGACCATTGGGGGTGCTATTAATAAGAAAAAAGGGGAAAAAAGAAGAAAAAAACGTAGACAACAATAATAGCATTTCCACGTGTTGCTGTTAGCTGTCAAAAATGGCTCTATCAAAAAATCTCAAGAGAAAAATGTTAAGAGCGAAAACAGGATCATTATTAGAGAATGGACAGAGGAATATGCCTTCATCCTCCCGGGTTTATTAATGCAAAGTCTGTAACGAGGGTGTCTGCAATTTCAGACGGCACCATGAAATAAAGCATGCTAATTTGGATGCAAATGGTTTAAAAAATGCCCAACTGTACCATAAATAGGGAGCAATAAGGTAAATGTGTGTGGATAATGTGTAAAAACCTCACATTGCAGCTCTAATGCATCTGATAGTCATTCTGTAGCAAGACACATGAACACCGCACTGCCTTTTCAACTGTCTGCCCGCTAATGATGGTTGTCCAATCATTAGAGAACAAAGTATGTAGAGAAAACAATGGACTACAACTTGAAAATGTGAACTAGAATGTGTAGTGATTGTAATGGGAAACTAATAAAGTGGATTATTATTGTTAGAAACAAAGGTTGATCTGTCTGAGTGATATGTCTGCTAAAGGTATACTATATTGCCAAAAGTATTTGCTCACCCACCCAAATTATCAGAATCAGGTGTTCCAATCACTTCCATGGCCTCAGGTGTATATAATCAAGCACCTGGGCATGCAGACTGTTTACAAACATTTGTGAAAGTATGGGTCGCTGTAAGAAGCTTAGTGAATTCCAGCGTGGAACTGTAATAGGATGCCACCTATGCAAGAAATCCAGGTGGGAAATTTCCTCGCTCCTTAATGTCAGCTGCATTATAAAAAAATGGAAATGGTTGGGAACGACAGCAACTCAGCCACAAAATGGTATGCCATGTAAAGTGACGGCGCGGGGTCAGTGGATGCTGACACGCATTGTGCGAAGAGGTCACTAACTTTCTGCAGAGTCAATCACTACAGAACTACAAGCTTCATGTGACCTTCAGATTAACTTCATGGAATGGGTTTCCATGGCAGCTGCATCCAATCATACATCACCAAGTGCAATGCACAGCGTCGGATACAGTGGTGTAAAGCATGCCGCTATTTGACTCTAGAGAAGTGGCTATGTGTTCTCTGGAGGGACGAATTGCTCTTTTCCATCTGGCAATCTGAAGGAGGAGTCTGGGTTTGGTGGGTTTCAGGAGAATGGTACTTGTCTGACTGCATTGTGCCAAGTGTAAAGTTCGGTGGAGGGGGGTTATGGTGTGGGGTTGTTTTTTAGGAGTTGGATACCAAGCATACCAAGCATACTTCAGCATACCAAGACATTTTGGACAATTCCATGCTCTTAAGTTTGTGGGAACAGTTTGGACCCGATCTCTTCCTCTTCCAACATGACTGTGCACCAGTGCACAAAGCAAGGTTCATAAAGACATGCGTTCTGGTGTAGATGAACTACTGGCCCGCACAGAGTCCTGACCTTAACACGATAGAATCTTTGCGATGAATTACTGCAAGCATTATTTTAATACTAAATAACAAAAATTATCGTTTATTTTTTTTTATTTATTTATTTTTTATATCTACACAATTGCAACCCAGTCTTTTTCCTCTTCTTCATTCCCGGAGAGTTGCGAAGACTCTCAAAGGAAAACAATCTAGAGACTGAGAGCCAGGCCCTCTCGTCCTACATCAGTGTGTGACCTCATAAATGCGCTTCAGGAAGAATGGTCAAAAATTCCCATGAACACACTCCTAAACCTTGTGGACAGCCTTCCCAGAAGAACTGAAGCTGTTCTAGCTGCAAAAGGTTTTACCGACGTCATATTGAACCCTATGCTTATATGTGAGTCAAGGCAGGTGAACAAATACTTTTGGAAATATAGTAATTCTGTGTATGTAAAGTTTTGCACAACATCCCTTTGCTGCACAGTTGCAAAGGCAAATTCAAATCATGTGCTAAAATGTTTTACAAGTAGTGGACGTTAATAATGGCCACTGGAAGGTCTAGGATTTGTTTCTTGGCTAGGGAACATATTTTGGAGAAAACAAAACAATGAACGGTTTAGACAGAAGACAAATAATCATTAGAAACATTTTTCAATAGCTGATGCCACCGAATAAAACTACGGCTATGTAGTAGGTGCAAACTAGAAGCAAATGTGCTGTGGCTTCAGAAAAAACATTCATCTAGGAATTTAAGTTCCAAATCATAAGTTTACATTTCGACAACAAAACAACCATCCGCGGTCATTCGTCATTGGGTGGGCGGGATGACACGCCCCCTCTCTGAGCTAATTCCAGACAGTAACCCGATCTTTGGCATCTGTGTGCTCGTATACATAGAATGAGGCAATTAACATATACTTATAACAAGATATTGCATAACAGACCCCTTTCTTGCTAAGAATAGACTCTATATATTATATAATGAAGACGGCTGGGTGCAAGTGTGACCGTCAAAGCCTCCAGAAGAACTGTATCAGATTCTCTAAGATGCCCACAACCAATCACTGCACAGTACTTGTGTCATGTAAAAGCTACAAAAATGATATCATTCTGCATAAAAGAAAACACTCTAAAATGCAGTTATGCACAATAAACTGAAAGGGAGAGTCAAAAATTATCCGCACTCTGGCTTTTTATTCTTTTTAATCAACATGTTTTGGTGCATGCTTTAGCAATTTGTTAGCATTGTGTTAGAATCAGAAGCTAGCTAGTATGCCAGGTTGCGAGTATTTTAATCAGCTCTTTATGATGAAGGAAGAGAGTGAAACAAAATTTTTCCATCCTCCAGTAATATAAAACATATCAGCCCTTTCTTTATGAGGCTGCAGTAGTGTGCAAGTTTAGACATTCATTTGTGTTACAAGAAAGAAATGGCTGCCCTAATAATGCTTTATACGAAGAAAGCTGGGTGCAGTGATTTGTCTGTGTCTGTGTGTGTGTGTGTGTGTGTGTCTGGTGCTTATACTGTATTTATTAAGTGCACAGTATGGATCATTTGCAAATCAGCCCTGGCTCTGCCTATGCAATAATACAGATTTGGGTTTTAAAATCTTTGTTCAGTATGGGTACAGGAGCAACTCATGAACTAACACAAGGAATCCCACCTATTGTCCTGATCTTGCCCTATAATGCTATGACCTGTTTGGTGTCCTGAAAAAATCTGTACTAGGACTATTTTATTAAAATATATTATAAAGACACAGTGCGGTTAGGGTGGCACGGTGACCTCACAGCAAGAAGGGCCCGGGTTCGATCTCCCGGAAATTTTTGTGTGGAGTTTGCATGTTCTCCCTGTGTTCACGCAAGTTTTCTTCTGGTGCTCTGGTTACCTCCTAAAGACACAAAAGCTAGGCTAATTAGAGTCTCTAAAGTGGCCCTTAGTGAGTGAATGTGTGTATGAGTGTGTGTGTTCTATGAGAGATTGTCACCCTATCTAGAGTTGTTCTGGCCTTTGGACCCAGAGTTGCCCGGTGTGAACCAGCTGGCCCTTGACCTCATGTGGATTAAGCAGAGGAAAATGGATGAATGAATGAATAAATAAATGAATAGGGCAGTGCAGTGCAGTTTTTTTCCTGAAGCCACAAAACATTGATTTCTTTCAGTATCACTGGCTTTAACCTGAATCAGTTGACCTGCTTTCTACACACTCTAGGAAATAAGCTGCTGGCTCTCTACCCTTATAGACAGACCAGCTTCCTGAGGATTTTTCCAAATCCCTGTGAATACTACACCGAATCTGCCTGTCTGTGCTCATTTCGCTGTAAAGCACTCGAAATGAGCCACATGCTCCCTTTTGTCTTCTCTGACCGACCGGAGAGCTTTCAGGCCATACTTGAACCTTGAATCAAACAGAGCTATCGACCATACTTACTGCCCACAAAACAGCCCACATTTACTGCAAATTTGAAGAGAAACATGTCCCAACTACTCCGGAGAAATGAAGTGCCCAGTGAGTGTATATCTAATATTTTAGGAATTAGAAACAAACTGCAGGTGATGGTGATTAGTACAAATGTCATAAGGCAGGATTGTGGGTGGGAAATGAAGAATTTGTACCGGACATGGTCTCCTTGTTTGTGTCCTTGGATTTATTCTGGGAAATATGAAGTAGTGTGGAGGCGAACCTGGGTGGTGCCTCCCGGTACTGGCACATCGCCGGAGGCAGGTCAGTCAGGCACGTGTACTCTATGTCTACCAATCTACACTGTTGTGAGCTTACAGAACAAGTAAACAAATCCACTGGGAAGATTAGGAATGTGTTTGTCATTTCCAGGGTGGTGGTTTGGTATGTAATCCATAGCCTGGTTTATTGTGACTTTCTAGCCTTCTTCCCTGTGTGTTCTGAGTGTTTTTTCTGGCAACACCGAAGATGCAGGCTTTCTTTTTGGGCCATGTTTTGGGATTCTTATTAGTTTCTGCTTACACAGAGAGAGCAAGCACAGGAAGCACAGCATGAGCCGCAAATAAGCAGTGACGATGTGTTTTACAAAATGTCTCCCTTTGTGTCTCCCACATCATGTGTGTGTTGTATTAGTGTGTAATTTTCTCATCCTGTGTAGTGCTGGTGTTACTAAGTTATCCATTTGAAGGACAAATGTAAAAAAAAAACAT
>JAOUQT010071349.1:0-10270 GCA_025769995.1 Xyliphius kryptos
AAAGTGTGCCACAATCTTCATGGGCTGAGCATTCAAAGCCCTCTCTGTAGTTCTACAGAAATACAGCTTCTAGTTATATATAAAATGGTAAAATTATACAAGTATGGTATAAGAGGATTGGCACATGATTGGTTAGTTGGAAATTTATTTACAAAATAGAGGGCAGTTTGTACAAAATATTAGCTGTGGAGTACCACAGGGAACAATCCTAGAACAGATGTTTTTTTCTTCTGTATATTAATGATTTTACTAAAATTTTTAAATTGCTTAAGTTTATTTTATTTGCAAAATATACTACTTTTTTAAATCTGTTAAAAATGTGCTAAAGGTGGTTGGAATTTAAACTTATAAAAATAAAATAAAAATGCTTAAATAGTAATAGACTATCCCTAAATATTGGCAAAACTAAGTTTATGATATTTTGTAAAATAAATTAAGGTTTTGGGTGCTCTGATTGATGATCATTTGTCATTAAAATCTTATATAAATTATATAAAAGGTAAAGTTTCTAAAACATTTTTTTGTGACAAATAGGTTAAAGGGTATATTAAATAAAAAAAGTCCTAGTATATTTTGTATAATTCACTGATTGTACCATATTTGACGTATTGTGTGGAAGTGAGCATATATAATGCAAAAAGCTGTCAGAGTTATTCCTGGAGCTGGATTCAGAGAACATACAAACTCAATGTTTATACAGTTGGGTCTACTAAACGTTCACGATTGAATTTAGTATAATATCTTGAAAATTATGTACAAAGAATATATTACCAAGTCAGATTTATTAAAAGGGACAGTAAATCTAATATAAAAAAAAATAAAAATAAATTCAGAACTGTGGTAATGGGAAGATGTATTTCGATTAAGGGAACAATCTTGATTGTGATGTGAAATTTTAGAAAATTATTATGATGAAGCATTATTAATATTGTTTAAAGTGATTTTTTTGTCACTTTGTGTGTTGAGTAAAAACTAAAAACAATTTTTTGGGGTCTAATACAGCACCCTAGGAGCTTTGAAGGTTAAAAGACCCACATTAGTGACGTTATTGAACCCACAACCTTCAGGACGAAAGCTCAACATTTCTAAAAAATGAGCTACCATTCCCCTCAGTAGATACCTGCCTGCCACATTTACAAAAACTTCTTAAAAAACTTAACTTGGAATTTCATTTTCATAACCAATCTTGTTAAATAAAAGCAAGAACAGTCTACATACTTTAAGTATTGTTTGGAATATGACTTAAAATGTATATTTTCAAAAGTCGCTTGATGGCTAGTGCTACCATAAAGCCATGGGTGCAAAACAAGATGGTCAAGATAAGGTTCAAGTTAATGACTAATTTGGACTGCTAAATAAACAAATAAGTTCAAGTAATTTATTGTCATAGTGATTTTTTTTCACAACGGTGTTTTATTACTAAGCAGCTTTACAGTGTTCTAAGACTAAACCCTCAAAGAGCAAGTTAAACCAACAATGGCAAGAAAAAACTCCCTTTTATGTTATTTGTTTAGGAAGAAAGGACCAAGGCTCAGTGAGGGTCTTATGCTCCTTGAGTGGCCGAGCAGGATTAACAGTATGGGACAGCCATATACAGATTGTATAGGGTTCAGGTGTCCATATTTAACAATAGTAAACATTATATAAACTTTATAAGTTCTTTGAGTCCATCCTCCAGTACTACAACGCTGTCAGTCCAACAGAAGTCCAGGTTCCATCCCATAATCCTCGTATCCGCAGTGCTACCTTAAGATGACACCTCAAAAATACAGACAAGAAATGCAGTTAGAACTAATGAAGCACCTTAATTATGTGATAATTGTAGTAAGATTGCAGCTGCAGCATGTGACTTGTCATAACTGACTCGAGTAGTAGGTGTTTTAAAGTGGTACTTAGCAGTTTTATTAGTCCACTATAGTGGCCCTAAATGAGTTACAACAGCTGTTAATTAATGTTCGAAAGGGTTTAAGACTAAGTGTCTTTCTGTGTTAAATGAGATTCTAAACGTGGATTGAACAACGGTTTGCAAAATTGCACTTAGCTGTCGGAAGAAAAAAAAAATTCTTATTCAAACTCCGTGTCCCTTTTGCCAAGTTAGCTATCGACTGAATACTCATGTGGGTTGTTTACTGAAGAGTTGGAATTTCTAGAGGAATTGCTCAATTTGGCTAAGCAGATTGGCTACTTTACTAAACGATACAGACGCTGGTAATTAGAGGCTGACAATTTAATTTAGCTAAAGACAAGTGATGTCAGGATTGAAAGTTAAATGTATTAGATGAAGTACATTGGTGTGCACACCAGTTGGTAAGAAGCATGTGGAAACCCTGCTATTTTTTTTTAAAACTCAGGCTAGGACCATAGTCATGGTAATGACAGTGCACTGTTAATAACACAACATTTAAGGTTTTGTTGCTAGTTCTAAGAGAAAGGTAATGCTGATTGTAGGAAGTGAAGACCTTTAAGGCCTATTGGCATGACTGTGTGTAGACGATATTGACAAAGCATACAAGTTCTGCGATGCAGCAGTTTATCATACTGCTTTTCTGCATAATAATATATTTTTGTAGCCATACAATGTGGATTAATTCAGATCATTTATGAAGTGTAAAAGGGTGTTAAATGCATAGCCCGCCACTGCTTTCCATTGGTTACTGTAATGGACTGTTTTCAGTTTATTAACTATTGGCTTTGTTTACCTTCCCTGTTTAGGTTAATTCACTGCATTCTTTTATTGGTTCTTGTTGGGTCATGTGTTCGGTTCAGTGTCTGTTCGTGTATACTTTTCATCAGTCTTTAGTAACCCCTACAGGTTTTTGCTAATTATTATCTGGGTTTCAGTTATTTCATCAGACCAGCATCATGCATATACTGTAGGTTCTGTGTTTTCCCTATTCCTGTGTTCTTCATTATTTGCCACTGTGTCTTTAATAAACTATTTGATGCTTACCTCTTTTCCTCGTTGCCATGCTCTAAGGGATCACAGCACACCATGACTGATAAGGAACCAGACAAACATCAAATTATGATCTCCGAAAGTAATCTATTTTTGAAGTGATCTATTTTGCCTGCTGTGCTTACACACAGAAGAATTTGTCTTACACCCATGCAGTGAAATACACAAATATACACACTAGTAAGTGGTGGGCAGCCTTGTGCATGGCACCTGAGAAACAATTGGGGTTAGGTGTCATGCTCAGCCACTTCCATTAAAATAAAGAGATAAAGTTCACAGTCACAATGCAAGTTTACTGCGGATCCATCAATAGGCAAAAAATATTTACAAAAAAACTCCAAGAGTTAAAAATGAACAAAGGTCCTCCAAGCCAATGCTGGAACAAAAACTTAGGGCAGGTCTGAGGGAGACTGCGTACTGACGTGGCTGTGAACCAGAATACTCAGCTCCTTACGGCTGAAACAAAACAAAAGGCTCACACAGCGTGACCAAGCATATGACAAGCACAAGTACACAGAAACAGGTAAACGGTGGAACTGCGACGATCAAATGCCCAGACAGAATGATAGTCGCGCCAATCAGAACTCTGGTAACACGCCCCGCCTCCTTACCGGCAAAAGGCGTGACACCGGAGTGAGAGAGTGTAAAGACGAGATTACAGGTGTAACACTATTGTCCTCACGACACAAAATAGCATGAATGGGCAGAGAGGAATAAAGACGGTACTTACCCTGTGGGGGCGTCCGACCCCTGGGTCTGCGAGCGGGATGGTCTGGATGGGCAGAATGGAAAATACATTGCGTATCCAAAATATCACTAGCCCCTACCCAGCTGCACTCCTCAGGGCTAAAACCCTTCCAGTCCACCAAGTACTGAAGATTGTAACCTACCTTATAAAGTCAAGAAGTGACGCTACTTTTTAAATCTCTGGGGTATTACGGGCCATACTGGCGTAGGTGAATTCCACCCACCCATCCTCCAAGGGTCTTGAAACTGCCTATGTGTTTGTGCAGCAATTTACAAGTACTGGTGCGGCAGCTTAACCAAACCCGATCAATCGTTGGAAACCGAAAACGCACTGAAACGGCATGAGTCCTGCAGCCAAGAGTCACAGCAAATTTTGTGCAATTTTAGGCCATGTGTTACGCCGCTGGGATCTTCTCCCGCACCTCCGGACTACGTTTCCCAGAATCCCTTGGTTCATGACGTCACCGTCAGTCGCTCTCCGTCGCCTAATCACGTTATGCTCCGGCGATCAGATTCACCGGTGTTCTGAGTAAGTCCCTGATTAGGGTAACAATGTTTTAGTATTTAAGGCAGCACCAGGAAAGGGTTCTTTGCGAGGTATTGTTGACTTTTGTTACTTACTGAGCGATTACTTTATGCGTTTCTCTGGTGATTTATCGTTACGACCCTGTCTTCTGGTTTATCGGTTCATGTCTCTGGTTTTGCCCTTTCTGGATTTAATGCTTGGTCGGATTGCCTTTTGGTTTCGAACGCGGACTGTTTATATGACTACGTTTTCGGTCTTCGGTAAAGTTATTGTTTGTTTTGGCTTTACTGTGTGTGTATTCAGTTATCAGCCTGTTAATAAAACAGCCTGTTCATTTTACTCGGCTCACGTCTCTCTCCTCGGTCTGGCGTTACAATCTACATTTAACATATTCTTTTAACAGTCTCTATTTGAAGTTTTCACTGCTTTTGCAGTTACAATGCCGTTAATGAAATGTTTTGAATAACTTTAAAAACCTTAAGTAACAGTCAGATGTACAAATATTATTTAATAACATTGACCGATATGCAAGCTAAAATTACTTTAACTTCTTTAAAAATGTCTTAATGTCAATAATTTCTCATTTCTCATATTTAAATATATTATAAAAACAATTGTGTAGTTACCAGTAAAAACTGTACATGTAATAAACCGCTGCTGTTTATTTGTAGCCAGACACCTAAACATCCAATCAACCCCCTACTCACATCAACTTTTATTTTGACAACAGTATTCCTTGTCCCTGTACCTTGGTTTTCTCCTTCAAGTGTATTAGTCATTGTTAAAACTTGGTTAGTCATTGGACTGCATACACTCAGTTCTATTTTACTCACAGATGTTTCTTTTGTTTTTCAGTGTTAGTTTGTCTCCTTATTCCATCTACCTTTGTTAGTATTTTAATTTACTTGAAGTTTTGTTTCTTGTATGTTTGATAATTCTGGATTACTTGTATTCTTGGGACTACATTTATAATAAATATTTTCACTGTGGTTACTAGTTTTCTGTTGTTTACCTTAGCTGGCTTAGCTCTGTTTTTTACTTCTCTCTCTCCACAACCTTCTGGGACAGCAGGATAGTATGTGTTTTTTAGTGGCGGGCCGTCAGGGCCTTTCAAGCCCTTTTTTGACGACTAAAAATATCTGAATCACAGACATTTTCTCCATAAATAATTAATACATAATTCCAAATGCTCTGTCCACTTATTTGCATAGTGTTTCATCCAGACTTACAGATGTGTATTTTCCTATTAAATCATTTTACCAATCACATGTCAGCATCATTTGTTGCCAGTGTTAAATATTTTGTCCATGCCTTTTGGTATTCCTTTTTTTTTTTGGAATGATGGCATTAACTCAATATGTTTAAACCAATCAGATTTTGAATTGGCTAATGTCATGTCAGCATATTCACACCCTCTGATTTGAATGTACTTTTAATGAGCAGACATTTTAAGCCAATTAAAATGTATGCCAAAAACTGGACTTGACTTTCTGCATTAGCTTTGATGATAAAATATTATTTCCTAAATATCTGTACCCAGCGATGGATCTGCCAAGCGCCCGAGACATTCTCTTCTGGATGGGCATGGGGAACACCTCCACGATCCTCAAAAAGGAATATGCAGAAGATGAATGACTTCCTAAAGGTACTACTACATTTTTTTTAAGAAACAAAAAGGAAGATGGATTTTTCAAAATGAGTTGGAATCACCAGGCAACATTCATCATTAGAGCGCAGTGAATAAGTTGGAGTGTACCTAGTAATGATGGACTGAAGGTAAGGTGGGGGGGGGGCAGCTCCAGTGACTGTCCTGTAGGCCAGGGTCAGTGCATTGTACTGGATGTGGGAGTATGCGGGTAAATACAAACTTGAAGCGCCGATAAGACTCTTTGTGATGGTCAATTGAGTGATGCCATCCATTGAGTTATCAAGTGGGCGTCCTTCTTCATGAGTGTTTCACTGATTAACCCATGACACCTCAGAGGGCTTAGCAGTGAATACTAGCGTACCAGTTTCACTCCCGAGATACCATGACTCATTTTTATAGCCCAAATGAAATCCTTCCTTTTCATCCACAACAACTGACTCCCACTTTCCGCGACCTTGGAGAGGTCTTTAACTGCTTGCAGGTGGACCGTCCCTTGCACTTCCATCTCCCTGAGTAACCCCTTACAGCTCTTTCACCAGGTATACTTTCACTTTTCAGCCTTGTTGTTTCACATCGGCTGCAAGTTCCACTCATTGGCCTCCTTGACTGAGCTCTCCCAAGGTACAGTGACCTTATTAATGAAGACCAGCTTTGGTAAGGCTGACCATTGCACAAGATCTAGTCAAAGGTTGGTAGACACTGTTTCACCTGGGAGGAAAGTTTTTGGCATACATTTGCCAGCATCTTCAGTCTCAAGCACCACCTAACTGCCCAGTATTTGCTCTAATGGTAAGGCATGCTTGACCCTCACCCATCTGAAACAAATGGCTACCAGCAAGTCTGTCATATTTTGAAGGGCATTAACACTTGTCCGTTTGCTTTCCAACACAGCTGCAAGGCATTTCAACTAGGTGTACTGACCTTAAACGAGACCGGTCTTGCAGCCCACTAAGACGTGCTTCAGTGTTGCTAGACTTGAAAATGGAGGACATGTGGGATCTTCACCACATCACTGGCTGAGATTCACAGGAGAGGGCAGGACATCATAGGCAGGCCTGATAGAAAATCTTGACCTAATTATCTCCATGTCCCGTAGCTCTTTCCAGGAGATTTCTTCTCCACTCCTTCCCATGCTGTCCATTGCCGTTGCTTTGCTTGCGCCACTGCCCGTGCTCATCTTCCAGCCTCCTCTTCTTGACGTACATCCTTAACCACCAGCTTACATCTTTGTAATGGTGTGGCCTTGCTCTAGACTGGTATACTGGGCCCAAGGCCTATGCCACTCCTCCCGTTCTGCACTTGGCCAACAATGTCCCTGTGTCCAAGTAATGTTTTTGCCTGTTTAATTGCTGCCATAGAAGTTCACTTTCTTCCTGTGGCAAGAATGGGGGTAGTCTGTGATGCACCTGGCTCCCTCAAATCCAGCAGCATCATCTCCAGTTTGACTTTGGTGCAGTTGTACTCCCTTGATAAGCTGGAGATGGGAAGCTGTAACATTCTGCTAAAACACCTGGGAAGGCCAATCCACTTCCTTACATATGAGCTGACCATCCTTTCCAGCTTTCCACCTTTGAGAGCGGAGCTTCATAGAGGGTCAGTGGCCACATAAGACATACTGCATACACCAAAGATTTAACTTGTCAGGAAGTAGATGTTCTTCAGACTGCGGGATACCCCCTTCCTGAGCTGATCTACATGCTACTTGTCTTTGAGAGACAATGGCCTGGGCTCTTTCCAGGCTTCTCAAGGACAGTTGGAATAGGTTCCTTGCCAATGGGAAAGCGATGGTGTGACAGTTTTCCCTTAATAATAGATATTCTGGATTTTCTCGGCTTGATCATCATGTGAGCCAGCTTGATGTTTTTCTGTAGTTCTCCTAGCTGCTGGCATTTGGTGATTATACGTGTTGTGAGGTCATCCATATAGGTTCTGACAGGCAGTAGCCTTAGGCAAGATCTTGTTCGCTGTCCACCAACCACTCATAGAGACGTTCGGATGATCACTTCCATGGCCAAAATGAAAGGTGACATAGTGCAGCCAGCCATAATTTTCACCTCAATGTGCTGCCATGCTGTTGTGTATTCAGCTGTCAGCCAAAGCTGGATGGACTGAAAGTATGCCTTGACAAAATTTGTGAATGTTACTGAGACCCTAAAGTACTCAAATGCTGTCCACAAGAAATTGTGAGGCAAAGGCTTTGGAGAGACCACATGAAGGTCTCTTCACTCTTTCTTGGCGACCTGAATCTAATGACAGATGACATGGTCCACACACCCAGAGAAGCCAGGCTTCTGAACTGACATGTCAATCTTCCACCTCTGCTCTCGCTGGCTCAGGGGGTATTTTCTTCTTAAGACTTAGCCGTATATGGGTGGAACACATACACCAGTTGTGCTGGATCCTGCCGCTAGAGGTAGCTAGTCCAGAGTGGCACCTTCAGTGACTATTCCCTCATCCCAAATGTTTTTCCACACTGTCACCAGGTCTTTCCTTTGTTGTCACCTGCCCTTTCTCAGCAGTCAATGGCTGACCAGTTTATAAGTTCTGTTGTATAGGATTAGTTGCTGATATCCCTTGTTACATATATATTTCAGGTGCCAATAAGACTTTGTGAGGTGGTCAGTTGAGTAATGGCATCCATTGGGTAATCAAGTGGGTGCCCTCATATGATGCCGAGACAGGCAGGAACAGGGGAAATGCATATAATAACGGGCAGGTGAGACACGTGACGGATTAAACACAGCCAAAGAGAATGATACAACATCAAACAGAAACAAGGACTAATTGGACAATCAAATTGGAACGCGACAATGGAACACAAGTTAATGCAGGCCTTGCACTCACTAACAGGCTTTATTTACTATTCATTCATTCATTCATTCATTCTTTATTTTCCTCTTATTTCCTTATGAGGGTCACGGGTGGGTTCCCCATGCCCATCCAGGGAAGATCGTCTCGGGCGCTGGGCAGGACACCCACGACAGGGCGCCAATCCATCACTGGGTACACACTCTCTCACACAGTCTCACACACACATACACAAACAAAACAGGGCAATTTAGAGCATTCAATTTACCTTTATGTTTTCGGAATGTATGAGTAAACCGGAGAACCAGGAGGAAACCCATGGAGACACGGCGAGAACATGCAAACTCCACCCAGATAGGGATTCGAACTGGGAATCTCCACCGCTGAGGGGTGAATGTGCTTACCACTAAGCCACCGTGCTGCCCGTTTTATTTACTAGTTAATTTCAATGATTAAATCTAATTTCGGCATGTCAATTAACTGTAATCAAATCCGAAGACCGTTATTTTACCCCCAATGCACTCCTGCTACAAGTTATCTATCTGCGATGCAATGGCTCTTTATACTGCATGTCTGCAAAAGAAGATGTTTTTATAGCCATAAAATTATTATTGTTATAAAATTATTGACATCTCAAATAATTTAGATGGAGCATTAGTGAAGGCCTATGTGTGAAATGTACAGCTAACCATTGTGCTTCTTTTTGTTTTGTTTTTTATTTCATCCTTCACTCATCTTTTCTGCAGATTTTTTTGAGTCTTGCTGTGGCATTTCTTTCCTAAATCCTTAAAATCCCCCTATGCTTTTTAATTTTGCCTCAATTTAATGCTGAACTAGGGTTCTTTCTTCTTTCAGAGTTCCCATATTTTAACCTATCCTATTTTGGGTCTATTATTGATTCCAACTACCTTTACCGACTGCTCTCTGACAAATGTGACAAAAATGTTTGTGGTACTAGTATCCTTCTCCAGGAGTGTCAATAATATTTCAGGCACATTCAGAGCCTTTCACCATCTATTAATTATCAGGTGGAATTCTGCCTTTTTCTCCTTATTTTAGAGGTTTGAAGCTGTGGCCTAGGGCAGGGGTTCCAAAACTTTTGCAACCCAAGGCCCACTTAACCCACCCCAAAACTTTTCACATCAACTATTCATGTGACCTGTGAAACTGACTGCATAATCACAAAACAAAAGAAACTAACCATTTACAGCACTTTTTGTCACTCATCGCTTTTCTTGGTACTCTCTGAAAGAGATACAGTGGCTGCTTCACTTAAAGTTGGTCCAACTTCAGGGTTTTTTGTTGTCGAAAACCCTGTTTTTAACCATTTATCTTTGATGTGTACACAAGACAACAGCTTCACTCAGACTGAAAACTCTCAGAAAAAGTGTTAATATTAATTTTTGTTGACTTTGAACACATCTTTATGTCCAAAGAGGGACAACACAACATGAGTTGTTCGTAACACATATCTTGTATCATATTAATTAACAAATAGATGTGTATAGTGTTTTGACACTTTTATGTGCTAAGCTTACACAAAATGAACCATTTTTATAAAGTGTTTTGAGCCATGTATATAGAA
>JAOUQT010071364.1:0-20471 GCA_025769995.1 Xyliphius kryptos
AATCAGTGTTGCTTCCTAACTGGACAGGTTGGTTTCACAGAAGTGTGGTTTACTTGGAGTTACATTGTGTTGTTCAAATGTTCCCTTTATTTTTTTGAGCAGTGTATAATACAATGGATACCGAAATTATACAGACCCTTTAAATTTGACTCTTTTTCATTACAGCCATTTGCTAAAATAAAAAAAAACATATAATTTTTTTTATTTTTTTAAATTAACATACACTCAGCACCCAATCTTGACAGAAAAAAAAACAAGAAATGTAAACGTTTTTGCAAATATATCAAAAAAGAAAAAACTTAAGTCACATGGTCATGTCTTCAGACCCTTTGCTGTAAACTCATTTAATAACTCACATGCTGTCCAATTTGTCTGATCCTTCTTGAGCTGGTTCTACTCTTTAATTGGAATCCAGCTGTGTTTATGTAAACTGACTGGACTTGATTAGGAAGGGAGCACACCGGTCTATAAAAGACCTGTCTATGTCAGAGCAAATGAGAATCATGAGGTCAAAGGAACTGCCCAAGGACCTCAGAGACAGAATTGTGGCAAGGGACACATTTGGCCGAGGTTCCTACGAACGCAGTGGCCTCCATAATCCTTAATTGGAAGAAGTTTGGGATGACCAAACTCTTCATAGACCTGGCTGTCTAGCCAAACTGAGCAATCGTGGGAGAAAAGCCTTGGTCAGAGAGGTATAGACAAACTTTTCTGGTTGTTTTTTGTCAAGATGTTGCGCTGAGTGTACATTAACGAGAAATCCAATGGACTATTTAGATTTGATCAAATCGCTGCTATGAAACAAACTGAAAAGGGTCTGAATATTTTCTGTACCCACTGTATGTACAGGAGAAAAATCAGTGACCAGATAATACGGAGCTGCCAAAGTTCAACTAAAACATCAATATGCAAATTATATGTGGAGAGTGTCAAACATGTCACTGTACCAAATTGGCATTTGTTGCAAATTTGTTTTAAAATAATACACATTTTGTTGGTCATATAAAATATAATTATTATTTTTAGTCTTGCAATTATATCTGTTAAATTAAGAAATCACTTGAATATACACAGGATCAGTCAAAAGTTTGGTCATTTCTCATTCTTGCTCCATTGTCCACTTCCTCCATTTGCCATATATATCCATCGGTTTGTTTGTTTTTTTTGTTTGTCCCGTTTGGTCTTTGTTCTCTGTTGGTCAAGAGCGTCACAGAACATGTATAATTTGGGTGGTGTATTGTTTATCGTCAGTTTTGCAGTAACACGGAAGTAATAAGGGGGTGTTCATGCACCAACCCAATAAGAACAGAGTAAAAGAGACGAACACAGTATGTACTGTAGTCCAAAAAAATGGACTACAGTCTATAATTGTAGAACTACAAAGTCCTTCTTTCCAGTAAGTGGAACTGAGTACATAAATAAGAAGTGGATCAAAAATGAGGTGTGTCCCAACTTTTGAACGGTACTGCACATCACTGACACACTAGTAAAGCAAACCTAATTTATTGGTTAGTAATGTATAGTAATGAATTGTTATTATGGACTGACCTCTTGCACTAGGCTCTGTGCGTGCTCTGTGTGGGGAAATGGAGGACTGGGTCGGTTCATGTGGAGTGCCACGGCATTGTGGATGTTGAAGGCCTTTTGGAAGTCAGGCTTCTGTACCAGCTGCAGCACAAGCTCCACATCTGCCTGACTCTGAGCATCACCCAGACAGTGCTGCACCTGCTTCATAGACATCAGCAGGTCCTCCAGATCTGTCCGACACACCACAAAAGAATATTCAACTGTGGAGACCAAGTTAAAAACTGCAAAATAGAATACAATTCTATGTCCGACAGCCTTTCACGGGAGTCCTATCGGTCCAAACCAGTTCACTCAAGTTAGAGCTGCACATTCCTCCTGATCAGTGGTCCATAGAAATGCTAATTCCAAAAGACTGCAAGAAGAGAATCATGTATAAAACCATGGATGGCTGGATGCACCGCGAGTGGCAACACCTTTATTTATTATGTGGTCTTTGTGGGACTCTTTTCTACCGTATGCACTTATTAAAAATTCCTTTCTAATTAAAGACAACACGGTCCAAGCATGTGAGGATTTTAAGCAAAAGGAGTAAAGAAGGGTTTGTGAGTTACGTGATTGGGTGATGTTGGGTTGCAAATAAATGTAAGATCTAAGAACTGTACACCGTATAAACCACTTCATTGTGAAACAAAGTGCTATTTATAAGTTGAGGAGTAAGAGCTGAGGAATGCTGCCATTGTAAAGAACCGAAACAATGAGGGGCTGAAAAAGTGATCCAATGACACGTGGTTGAGGCAGAATGTCTCATAAGAGGCTTTTTAATTAAGCTCCCTCATGCAGGATGCTGTGCTCCCACACACAGGAATTTTGCTCACCGACACTCGTGTACACAAGACTAGAAGCCATAGTATCTTAGGAGCATTCACAAATCAATCCAAACACAAATGTAAATGTAAGGACATTACATTGCATCATTAAAGCCATTTTTAGTGACGAACTATTAAACATTAGTGCAGCACTACAGGAAATGTCATTAACTATCACCTGACATTGTGTATTTATAAAAGAGGAATGTGAGAGGCGCAAACCAACAGCTTTACTACACATACGTACACCTAAATGAAAGTTTCTGGCTAAATCCAAAACAAAAAATATAATAAATTTGGCTCAAGACCAAATACCCAATTTTTTTACCACTGTATATGCTAAATATATTTTGTCCAGCTTTTATAAAAAACGATTTATTAGTGGCAATTAAAAAAATAAATTAATTAAACACTGAATATTTTAACACTGCAGATAAACCAAGAAAACAGAACGTGTTCAATAATTTAGCAAAAATAAAAAAATAATTAAGCCTCTGCCACTTCATAAAATTTTTAAATAATATGTTCATATGCAGCCAGAACGTTTATCAATTTGCCAACTCACAAGGAACAGTTTCACTTGCAGCACACTTGTCGGTTTACTTTGCTCTTATTAAAAAAAAAAAAAAAAAGATTTTTTTTTTATAGATACATCAGTATGTTTTGTAATGAACATATTTCTTTTTTTTTTAACTTAAGATTTTTTTTTTTTTTCACAAAAGTATTTAGTATTTTTGTGTTCACAATCATCAAAAGTAAATAATCGTCCAACAAATCTGTAAGCGTCACAGCCTCAGTTAGTATTCTTTTTTTTACTTATTCGTCTAAAGTTCTAAAAGTGATTTTTTATTTAATTTTAAAACCTTTTTAACCAATTTTATTTTTGATTTGCATGTCAGAGAAATTTGATAATGTTCTCCAAATAAACACTAAAATTTGGTATACATGTAATGTGTAGTAACAGACATATTACAGGGCTCTAACAACAGATATAATTTCCATTATATACTTCTATATGACCAAATATAACATTGCTTTATTAGTCTTCAGCTCTAAACATCATGATTTATAAAATGGATGTTTTTAAGTAACACACATATTATCCTCAGAAAACAATTAGAACATTTTGCTGTTTGGGCTGTAAAGATTAAACTACTTAAATTTTATATAACCATTTAAAAAAAAAAAGCAAAAGGAATCTTTATCTAAATCTCAAAAAGCAATAGCCGAGGTCTAGCTGTCATATATTGTAACAAAATAGAATGTTATATGTAAAAATATTTTTTTGTTTCATTTTCATTACATGGTTATTGATTTCCAAGTGATGGTAGCCTCACGCTTCTGAAATTAGTTATAAAGTTTAAAGAATCCCAGTCAAACCACTTGAAGTGATGATAACCCCTTTAAACAAAACTACTCTGCAATAATCGTTACTCACCCAGCAGTTTTGGTGCCCCACTGAAGCTCTGCAGCTGCCCAAGTAACCCCCCGGGACCCTCTATGGGATCGAAGGTGGGGTTGTCGATGCCCACTTTGGGGTTTAGTGCCAGCCTTTTGAGACGCATGGAGGAGTTCAGCTCAAGCTCCTGCCGGCTGCGACCCTCCTCCTCTCTCCTCCTGCGGTCTTCCTGCTGTTGGCGGATTCGCTCCAGCTGGGCACTGCGTCGGACCGGCAGCATGCGGGAGCCCAGGTCACCTGGACAATCCACAGCCATCTCCCTGTGCCAGTGGCCAGGTGAATCAGACACATCTCCCGTCCCTGCTGCCCGGTCATCTGATTCGCTCAAGTGGCCATTCATGTGGGAGGTGGTCATTGTGCAAATGTAAGATAGGGTGTGGTCACGTAGGGTCGCGTGTGTGCTAAGGACACAAGGCTTAGGAGGGTTGAGTTCTGCATGGTGGAAAGGCTGAGGCCATGATGGTGGGATGATGAGAGTCAGCACCTGCTGCTATTGTGACCTGGAAAGCAAAAAAGAAATGACAGATACAATCAGCTGAGAGGTCCAAGTCTTTATTCTTAACAACATAGATTTAAAATTTACTGTTTTTTTAAGATGGGCATTAAATCTAAACGAAACTTTATGTGCATTTATATCAACATTTTGATTTTAAGCATTTCATGGAGACTTACCCAAACCGTTACCATGAGAAATAGTACTACCCATCAACCCAAATATATTAACACATGAATTCACCTTGAAACTGAAAGATTTAGATAACATTAGGGCCCAGGGCAGCACAGGGGCATAGTGTTTAGTTAGCACGTCTGCCTGTAACCGCTGGGGATCCAGGTTCAAATCTTGACCTGGCTGGAGTTTCTGTGTGGGATTTCTCCGGGTTTTCCATTTTCCTCCCACAATCCAAAAACATGGATTCAAACATAAATTGGCTGCTGTAAATTATCCTTATATCGTGTGTGTGTGTGTGTGTGTGTGTGTGTGGCAAGCAATGGATTGATACTGTGTCCATCTGCCCAGTGCCCAAAACATTCCCCCCTTTGATGGGGATGGGGATGGGTATGGGTACCCCCCCCCCCACACACACACAAAATAAAACTAAAGCTCTAGTAAGAAACTACAAAGATCCAAGGAGAACATGCAAACTCCACATTGAAGGACACCGTGTCTGTATGGAAATCAATCAAGGACCTTCTTGCCATCTCAGTGGTTGAGGTGTTGTGCTATCAATCTGAAAGCTATGGGTTCAAATTCCAGGTCTAATAAAGTTACCAAGATGGACCCTTAAGCCTCATTGCGCCAGACGTGCTGTATGACCAATCCTGTGTTCTGACCCCAAACAAATTGGGATACTTGTAAGTAAGAACTAAAACATTTGCTAAATAATCTTATGTAATGTATATGAGACATCAGCAAAATGCAAATAAAATAAAAGGAATTAAATTTCCTTTGACTTTAACATGTAAATGACTGAGACATAGACTTATTACTTCTAAGAAATAAGATTTAATTTCATGATTCCTGAATGGAATCACCCAGAGATGCATCTGGGTGATACAGCATCTCTAAAAAAATTAAAAAAAAAATCTAATGTCAGAATCTGACCCCATTATATAATCAGCAACTTTACAGCCAAAGTAAGCATCTTAAAGAACCGCATCCGGTGTGACTAAAATCCTATCTGATCATGTGACCCTTGTCATTACGTTACCAATTACACCGACTATTATTATCTATATATACAGATTTGAGGGAAAGAATTAAGAGACCACTGCACAGCTTTCTAAAAACCAGCATCTCTACATGTATGACAGCCATTTTATTCCAGTGTCAGCTGAATTTCAACCCAAATACCACATTCTACCTAATGTGCTAATGATTAAGTGATCACCTGAACCAAATCTTATTTAACGAGCAAAAGTATAAAAAAAAAAACACTGCAGTGGTCTTCACAACCCTCTTGCAATAGGACAAGCTGGATGGCAAACAAGTGCTAGAAACGGCTCGAAAGTAATTGGAATATATAAATCAATATTAACAATGACAAAGAAGTTGAAAAGAAAAGTCTTGAGTGAGGAAAAGAAGGGTTTAATTCTGGCTTTACTAGCAGAGGGATACAGTAAGAGTCATGTTGCTTCCATCCTTAAAATTTCTAAGACGGCAGTTCACTACAACAAGATCCAGCAGACATTGCGGACAAAACTACAGACTCAAGTCATGTAAAACTAAAGCCTTTCATCAATGAGAAGCAAAGGAGAGCCAGGCCAACGTTTGCCAAAGACCATAAGGATTGGACCATAGAGTCCAGTTTTCAGCTTTGCCCACCACCTGGCTGTCTTTCGGTTAGATGGGGACCTGGAGAGGCGTACAAGCCACAGTGTCTTGAATCCACTGTGAGATCTGGTGGAAGATTGGTGATGATCAGGGGATGCTGGATTCGGGCAGGAAGGACGTATGAATCAAGGCACATACTGGTTATCCTGGAAAAACACTTGTTTCTGTAGCTCTGAAAATGTTCCCAACTCTGAGGACTGGTTTTTCCAGCAGGACAATGCTCCATGCCATACAGCTGGGTCAATCATTGTATGGATGAAGAACCACAAGATCAAGACCCTGTCATGGCCAGCCTAATCTCCAGACCTGAACACCATTGAAAACCTCTGGAATGTACTCAAGAGGAAGATGGATACTCACAAGCCATCAAACAAAGCTGAACTGCATGAATGTTTGCACCAGGAGTGACATAACGTCACTCAACAGCAGTGTGAGAGATTGGTGGAAAGCATGCCATGACGCCTGAAAGCTGTGATTAAAAATCAGGCTTATTGCACCATATACTGCTTTCTGAACTCCTCCTGAGTTAAAAGCTGGAATGTCCTTAATTGCTAGGAATGTCAGAGACAGGTCAGTAGTTTAAAGAATAGTGATTTTTTTTTTATTTCTTTATTTTTGTAGTGATTTTTTTCCAGGGCTATATATTTTTAAGGCATACTTGAAACCTTGAACCATGTACTATATTGCTCACTGGTTGCCTAAGTACATTAATCTCTAGATCCTTTATGATTGAATAGTTGAACAAGCATTCTAATTCTGTAATGTTGAGACATTCAGCATTTTTAAGAAACAACTTAAAAACCTTGAGAGGACCAAGGCTCAGTGGGGGACTCGGCGGACGGGCAGCACCAACAGTGTAGGACAAAGTCTGGTTTCTTGCAGTTTTGTCACAAAGACTCACTTTTCTAAGCATTGGTTTGTGCAATTTGTACAACCAGGACTCTAGTTTTTAGTTAAAATTTTTTTTTTTAAAAAAAATTAAAATAAAAAAGGATTCTGCCTACAAATTAATAGAGTAAATAAATTATATCTTAAAGGTATAAATCCATGAAACAAGTAATTGTACTTCAAAGAGATTAACTGTTATCATACGGTCTCATTTTTCAAAGCAGTATGTAAATAAATAAAAAAAAAAAAGATTATTTGTAGTTAGATGAAAGTTCATCTATATACAAACTTTAAACTAAATAATATCACAATCAATCAATCAATGCCTTGCTGCTATGTGTTTCTGTTGTTATTGCCTCAATGCAAATTGCACAGGCAGCGTCACCACCCAGTTCATTCCAGTTCTCAGAGCTCCTCTTCAGTCATGACGGTCCTTGGTGTCAGCTGTGTATGACAAACCAGGCTCCATTATCTGATTCTTTATCTCTTCAACACGATAGACTTGCCATGATCCCGGTTCTCGTTACCCAAGCCGAGCTAGCAATGATCTTTCAAGCTCCTTACACTCCCTAGAATAGTTCAGCAGCCAAAGAACTGAGTCACAGTTCCAGGATTCCTTAAGTCATCTGATAACACAGCAATGAGGTAAAAACAGATACTTTATAAAAAGCATTTGTGATTGGCAGACCACAACAAGGAAAGGGTCACTGACATATTCGGTAACAGACTGCCATTTTCACAATAGATGCAAAAAAGGGAGACGTGAAGGCTGACGAGTTGCTGTCGTCATGTGCCACCCAAGCAGCGATCATGGATAACCTTTATCCTCATCACGCCTCCTCCACAGCCTGGCGCATTCTTGATGTTGAAGCTTTCCAACACTGGCCAAACAAAATGCAAGTGACCGAATTAAGTTTAAATCAGTGCGTGTGTCCAGTACAGCGCAGCTTTGGGACGTTCAATAAAAGGTTCTTGCTGACTCAACAAAGCAGTTCAAATTTTTTTACATATTTTTTTAAAAAAAGCGGTTTCCTATCTAGTCCTTAAACACATTATATTATTTGAGCTTGACCTCATCTAAAAAAATCATTATGTAACCCCTCTCTCCTCCCTTCTTGCTGCTGGGAATAGATAACTGTGGCACACCACTGTCCAATACATCACTATAGCAACAGCTTTGTCAGCAACCAGGAAGTCCCAAGACTAAATTACAGCATGGTAGATAAAAAAAAGAAATAAAAAAAAGAAATAAAATAAAAATAAAAAAAGGTGACACATGTGGGCCTTATAATCGCACATACTTAATTAGTATGCATATACAAACACGTAAACTTAAAAACACCGAAAGGCTCTTAAGGGGCTGCAACCGAAACTACCACCGAAACTACAGAAAGGCAACACTTGAACAACATATACCAGTCTGTTATTATTAATTAGAATACTTATTATTGTAAACCGATCACAACGGGTTTGGTAAGAGCTACACTGAAAAACTGCCTGTTGAGATAACACACAGGACGTGTTTGGGCATGAAGCCCATTCAGCAGGTTCATGACTTCATGCAGGTGGTTAAGGCATCAGCAGGTGCAGGAGGGCAGAATCAAAATTTGATCTTTGCAACATATGTGAAGTGCATCGTGGCATGAATAAAAGAAAACTTTGGAGAACCTCATTTGATAGAAAAAGGTTGCAAACTTTAAGCAAATGTGTAGATTTTAGGTTTTAGCCCAGTGAACTTTAAATATGCCAATAAATTTTTTTTTTTTTTTAGGTTTTAGTGTTCGTGGTAATCTAGGAGTGCATAGGTTGACAATTGGCGGCCAGTGGGCCAGATGTGGCCCGCAAGCATGTTGCATCTTGAACTATAATGAATGGTAGTGAAACAGAAAAAAAAAAAAAAAAAAAAAAAAAAAAAAAAAAAAAATGGACTGTTAGACCTAATCCACAGGTAGTCGGGTATCAGGAAAATACTAATACATTTTTATGCATTTGTGCCTAGGATCCACATGAAAACTTAGTTTTACATCACAAAAAAAATAAATAAAATAAAATAAAAAATAAAAATAAAAACTGTATTGGTCTCAAGACGCTCTTCATTCGCTGGTTTTCCCAACCTAAGACAGTTGTTTAACCACTGTTTAATTCACCTCTGTATACGCTCCTGGCACACAGGCCATTACCTTGGTCACAAAAAACATTCATGGTGAAACAAGGACAAATGCAACATACCCACAAAATGTAGCCAACATATTCCCAAATCTCAAATATCAAAGTTGATCCAACTTCAGTGGAAATTCCTCAAGACAAGTTCAAATGAGGCTCAGTAGTGTGTGTGTCCTCCACGTGCCCGTATGACCTCCCTACAACGCCTGGGCAATGCACATGTTGGAGGAGATCCCCTTCACTCTATGGTGAGCGCCCCATGCCTTTCCCCACCAGCTACCTGTGAGCCAATCGCTATAAAGATGACACACACACACACACACACACACACACACACACACACAAACCAAGCGCCTAAATCAGTAAAAGCCTATTTCATAATTAAAGTTTCTAATCTTGTATCTCTCATCTTTATTCACCTTTGGTTGTATTTTATTTTGTTGCATTTAATATTTTTTATTATTTCTGGAATGCCATTATTTTACATTCAGTCCGCCAATAAAGCTTCTGTGAGTCTTTGGATCTTGACAGAAGGGGAGGGGTGAGAGAGATAGAGAGAGAGAGTAAGTGAGTGAGTGAGAGTGAGTGAGGGAGAGTAAGAGAGAGAGAGAGACTCTTATAGAGTGGAAAAGAATGAGGAAGGACTCGCTCTTCCACTCACTGCTGTTCTCTGCGCGGCAGCAGGTTTCGGATCGGGTCAGTTCGGCTCAGATCGGCTCTGCTCGGCTCAGTTCGGGTCGCTGCGGGTCTGCTCGGGTCGCTGCGGGTCTCTTGATGGAAATAGAGGAGCGACCGTGATCCTCCAGTGCGGGACGCTATCGCTCCTTCATCCGCAGTATAAGAGCGAGCCGAATGCGCGCGGGAGCAGAGCAGAGCGCCACCGACGCGTCCAGCAGGTAAGAGAGACCGCGCGCCCCGCGACCACCTCACCTCACCTCACTTCAGTCCGGCTTCCACCTCCGATCTGCAGCCGAACAGACGCGACTCGTCGGCTCGTCTTTACGCTCCGACCGCGTGTCGCTGGAAACGCGCGCGCAGTCGCATGGGGTATTTGAAAAGGCAAGCGCGCGCCGGCTCCACACTCAGGCGCGCGGACCGTAGCTGCGGCGTGTTTGCGGTCCCACGTCGTACCGTCGGCTCTTCCGAGGACCGGGGCAACCGGCGGAACCTCGTGCGTTTGGTTCAGGAGACGCGTTCTGAGCGCCGCGCGGATTTTGCGTGTTTCGTCCTCCAACCTGCAGCCACCACCGAGAACCACGCACCGCCACCCGGAACCATGAGCACCACCTAGAACCATGCAGCAGCACCGAGAACCACGCACCACCACCCAGAACCATGCAGCTCCACCTAGAACCATGTACCATCACCCAGAACCACGCAGCACCACTAAGAACCATGCAGCGACACGCACCTCCACCCAGAACCACGAGGCACCACTGAGAACCATGCACTGACACTACCTAGAACCATGCAGCGCCACAAAGCACTACCTAGAACCATGCATTACTACCTAAAACCCTGCAGCACCACCACACAGCACCACCTAGAACCATGCACCATCACGCAGCACCACCTAGAACCATGCACCGCCATGCAGCACCATCACGCAGCACCGCCTAGAGCTATGCACCATCACGCAGCACCACCTAGAACCATGCACCGCCACGCAGCACTACCTAGAGCCATCCACCTTCATGCAGCAACACCTAGAACCATGCACTGCCATGCACCGCCATGCAGCACCATCACGCAGCACCGCCTAGAGCTATGCACCATCAACCACCACAGAGAACCAAGCAGCGTTATCTAGAACCATGCACCATCATGCAGCACCACCTAAAACCATGCAGAACCCTCATGCAGCACCACCAAGAACCATGCAGCACAATCTAGAACCATGCACCATCATGCAGCACCACCTAGAACCAAGCAAGCGACTATACTTGATGGCCGGGGTTAGAACACAGGGTCGCATACAGCCCCCCCCTTCCCCCCCCCGGTGCAATGAGGGTTAAGGGTCTTTCTCAAGGACCCACATTGGTAACTTCAGTGGACCTGGGATCTGAACCCACAACCTTCTGACTGACAGTCCAGCACACTGACCGCTGAGCTCCCTCACTCATGCCGACGCTTTTTCGTGCAAAATGAGCAGCAGGGCGTGCGATGTGGGTCTCGTACAATCCTTAGAAATTTGTTTAATGAGCTGCAAACAAAGTGCATTCTGGTGATTGGAATCTTTAGTTCAGAGTTTATTATGGGATGCAATAAAAACACCAGGGTTCTTAATTGTGTTTCAGTGAAGAGAGGAAACACACACGGCGCTGTGGCGCAGAGCTTCCCGAGGTTTCTTTAAGATCGTCCCTCCGGGGAGTGCAGAACACGAGACGCCCTCGGAATAAACGCCGCCAGGGTGGATGTTGTGCGCGCGCTGCCCACGGGATCGTCCGCGAGCCGCCTGCAGGTGAATTCGACACACAGGGGCCAGATTGTGCACATGCGCGCCGGAGAACGAAGAGAGTTTCTGTAGAATTGAACCTCGGTCCGGACCGAGCGGCCCGTCGCGTGCGATTAGGCTCACGCGCCGTACGCCAGCAGGACGCCGATTCCCAGAACCGCGAGCCGGGCATGTAAATGGCAACGAGCGTAAAGGGCAAATGTGCAGCATCGGTTTGGCTCGCGGGGCATTTAATGCAGGCAAATACCCAGCTGTCCCGCGGTAACCGCGGCACGCGGGCCATGACGGCGTAATTATCGTGGTATATGAATATATATTGCAGTATGCGGCGGTTGGTTCATAGGATGCAGGACACGCTGCATTAGGCGCATATCTGCGCGTGCCATCTGAAATACTGCAACAATGCAGATCTCTGCGCCGCTGTTCACGCCGGTTTTCTTCTCTCTGCAGGTTTCCTGAGAAGCAGACGGTTCGTTTTCTCCCGCGGTGGAACCATGAGGCATTGCGACTTGTCCTCCTTCCTTCCCATGGGCCTTCGGTGTCTGGCAGTTGTGTCGGTTTTACTTTTCAACCTCCGCCATGTGACCGCTGAGAACGTCCAAGAGCACGGCATGGACCACGACGGCGTCGCTTCCAACAAGTCGGGGACGTGTGGCGGTATCGTGGTATGCGCCGCGGGGGTGATCCTCCCCATCTGGGAGCCCCAGAACCCGTCGTTCGGGGATAAGGTGGCCCGGGCGACGGTGTACTTCGTGGCTCTGGTTTACATGTTCCTGGGAGTTTCCATCGTCGCCGACCGCTTCATGGCGTCCATCGAGGTGATCACGTCTCAGGAGAAAGAGATCACCATTAAGAAATCCAACGGCGAGACCACCACCACCACCGTGCGCATCTGGAACGAAACCGTGTCCAATCTCACGCTGATGGCGCTGGGTTCGTCGGCGCCGGAGATCCTGCTGTCCGTCATCGAGGTCTGCGGGCACAACTTTGAACCCGGCGATCTCGGACCCTCCACCATCGTGGGAAGCGCGGCCTTCAACATGTTCGTGATCATCGGCATCTGCGTGTACGTGGTTCCCGATGGAGAACATCGCAAAGTCAAGCACCTCCGCGTCTTCTTTGTCACGGCCGCGTGGAGTATCTTCGCTTATCTCTGGCTCTACCTGATCCTGGCCGTCATCTCTCCAGGGGTCGTCCAAGTTTGGGAGGGTCTCCTTACGCTCTTCTTCTTCCCCATCTGCGTCGTCTTCGCTTGGGTCGCCGATCGGCGTCTTCTCTTCTACAAATACGTCTACAAACGCTACCGAACCGGAAAGCACCGCGGCATGATCATTGAGACGGAAGGGGACCGTCCGCTGCCGTCCAAAGTGGACATCGAGATGGACGGGAAGATGCTCAACTCCCACGCCGTGGACTTCCTGGACGGGACCCTGACGTTGGACCTGGACGACAAAGATCTGGATGAAGAGGAGGCCAGGCGCGACATGGCGAAGATCTTGAAGGAGCTCAAGCAGAAGCATCCGGATAAAGAAGTGGAGCAGCTCCTCGAACTTGCCAACTACCAGGTTCTGAGCCAGCAGCAGAAAAGTCGTGCGTTTTACAGATGCCAGGCCACCCGCCTGATGACCGGCGCCGGAAACATTTTGAAGAAGCACGCGGCCGATCAAGCCAGAAAAGCGGTCAGCATGCAAGAGGTGCGTAGCGACACCGGCGACAACGACCCCATCACCAAGATCCTCTTTGACCCTGGATCCTATCAGTGCCTGGAGAACTGCGGAACAGTGGCGGTGAACGTGGTGCGACGCGGTGGCGACCTCAACCAGACGGTGTCGGTGGAATTCCGCACCGAGGACGGGACGGCCAACGCGGGCTCGGATTACGAGTTCACGGAAGGCACCGTGGTGTTCAAGCCGGGGGAGGTCCAGAAGGAGATCCGGGTGGGCATCATCGACGACGACATTTTCGAGGAGGACGAGAACTTCCACATTCACCTGAGCAACGTGAGGATCCTCCACGACGCAGACGAGCCTGAGAATGCCGAGGCCAATCACGTGGACACGGTGGCCACGCTGGGAATGCCCGCCACTGCCACGGTGACCATCTTCGATGACGACCACGCCGGGATCTTCACCTTCGAAGAACCCGTGACCCACGTGAGCGAGAGCATCGGCGTGATGGAGGTCAAAGTCCTCCGGACGTCGGGAGCTCGCGGGGTCGTCACGGTGCCCTATAAGACCGTCGAGGGCTCGGCCAAAGGAGGAGGCGAGGACTTCGAGGACAGCCACGGCGTTCTGGAGTTCCAAAACGACGAGATCTTGTAAGTCCTGCATACGTTACTTAAATTCTTGGTAACTCTGGTGGCAGAACATTTGGAAGACAATTGAGATGATCGGCCAATCAAATGGTATTTTAAAGATCATATCTCACGGCTGGCTGCTGGTTTAGGTGGTCCAGCAGCAATGGGGTCACCAATTGAGAACCCTACCAGGGTCACCTTGCCTTGATGCTCTGCCACCATAGAGACCCTGTGCATGAATCAGTGTGTGGTTAAACATTTAGATGGATGCTTGTTGACTGGATGCTCGGGAATGTTGGGAATGTGTTGCGCATGGAGCCCAAGGAATGGCTGAAGATCCAGAAGATCATCCCGTCCCCCTTTAGAACTCCTTTCCTTCTTTATAAACCTATTCACCGCTTTCTTTCCGCTGCCTCTCGTGGTCTGAGATATCTGCGGCGCCTCACAGAGACGTCGCTCGACCGGTTGGTCTCGGCTGCGTGTGGGTCATTCGGTTCCGCCGGTTGGTGGCGATAACGAGGCGATTTAAAGGGACAGATGTTTTTATTTGTAATTGTCTTGCATTCGAATTTTAATACCAGTCTGCGTGCTGGACCAGCTGTAGGTGGCATGCTGGACGTACTGAAGACCTCATACTGGAAATCCACATTATCCTTGTGGCCAATGGTCCAATTACTCAGTTAAGACCGGTTCTGGTAGTTCCAGTTTTGAGTAATGATGACATCATGGTTCTATATTGATACTAATAAAAGACAAAGCCTTCATTCAGTGACTCATCGCTAATCCTCCTACTTTACGAGTATCTGAAACTTGGCACCGTGGGTCCCTACCATGTCGTTGGAGTTGGAATTTGGTCATTTAGCGGACTCTTTTTATGCAAAGCGATTTTTAAGTATCCCACTTAACCTCCTAGGACCTGGCGTCCACACGCATGGACAAAAACGCATGCTTTTCCAAGAGGTCGGGTCTTAGGAGGTTAATAGTCAGAACACAGAATTCCTGGAGAAATGAGGGTTAAGGGTCTCGCTAAAGGATCCACATTGGTAACTTCATTGAACCTGGGATTTGAACCCACAATCCTTCGATTGCTAGCCCCTCACACTAACAACAAAGCTTAAACTTGGCACCGTGATTCCCTATTATGTCCTTGTAAAACTAAGTACGTCTCAACCTCCTACATTTGATGGTTTGCTTGGTATCACCTTTGAAACCACGACCCCTCCATTCTCACATTGTGGTCTTCCAGAGTACCTATAGATCTGACACTTGGCAACGTGAGTCCCTACCATGTGCTTAGCTTTTGGTCGTTTAGCGGACTCCTAATATCCAAAGTGACCGATCTACAAGTATCTCACTTAAGTCAGAACCCAGGGTTACTCACAGAATCTGGAGCAATGAGGATTAAGGGTCTGTCTCCAGGACCTTCATTGAACCTGGGATTTGAACCCACAACCCTTAGATTACTAGCCCCTCACAATAACAACAAAGCTAAAATTTGGCACCATGAGTCCCTATTATTTCCTTGAAAAAACTAAATAGGTCTCAACCACCTACCTTCGATGGTTTGCTCGATACCGCCTTCGAACGCAAGACCCCTCCATTCTCACATTGTGGTCTTCCAGGGTACCTATAGATCTAAAAATTGGTGCCGTGAGTCCCTACGATGCCTTGGAGTTGGCATTTGGTTGTTTAGTGGACTCCTTTTTATTCAAAATGACTTCTTCTGGATAGTTGGGTCAGAACACGGAATCCCTGGAGCAATGAGAGTTACGGACCCACAGTGGTTACTTCATTGAACCTGGTATTGGAACCCACAACCCTTGCTAGCCCATCACCCTAAACCACTGAGCTGCTTCATTTTGGAAAATCTTTATGAAGTTCTCCACCGTAGCGCTACACAGGTTTTACGGTAGTCTATAATATCAGGTGCTGTGTCGGTCATCTCTTTAGCGATTGGGTGGAGGAGAGGGGATGAGGCGGGCGTTTGGCGTGGGAGCGTGATAGCGATTCAGAGAATGACTTCAAAGAAACGTGTCTACATATATTCGCCACCCGGATACACACCCAGTATTGGCTGGTGGCGTGGTGCTGAGTACGTTCACCTCTCAGGTGGGGATTCCATGTTCTCGCCACGGTTTCGCCAAGGTTCCCTGGGGTCGCGGGGGGGGGGGGGGGAAGGTCCTCATTCAGGGGAGAACATTTCGGGCACTGGGCAAACACACAAACTCACGCTATAGAGGTCAATTTCACCTTGAATCTGTTTTTGGACAATGGAATAATTGCGGACACGGGGAGGACATGCAAGCTCCATTAATAAGCACCCTGGGTCAGAACGTGATGTCGTGTTCTGCCCCGCGTGCTCAGGTCCCATAAAACGTTGGGAGAATCATGCGTGACCAGTTGGCTTTGTAGAGGAACCAGCACGTGTGTGACACTGGTCTTGGATGGGTATGAAACGGTTCCTTAATTACCTCCATCCGTTGTCTTCTGCTTAATCCTCTGAGATCGCGGGAAGAGGGGGGGTTCCTCATCCAGGGGAGAACGTTTCAGGCGCTGGGCAAACACAAACTCACGCTATAGCGGTCAATTTCACCTTGAATCTAAGTTTTTGGACAATGGAATATGCGCGGACACGGGGAGGACATGCAAGCTCCATCCATGAACACCCTGGGTCAAAACGTGTGGGACGCTGGTTTTGGACTGGTATTAACCGGTTCCTTGGTCCGCGTGACATTCTCTCCGCGTGAGGCGACTGTGGAACTCGCGTGAGCGTAGGTAGCGTGTATAAACAGATCCGTAGCAGATGTGGAGGGTCAGACTTTCCGGGGACCCATCGGCTCACCGCATAGTTTCCGAGTGCCGCTAAGTGGATTTTAAATCCTTTAATGAAACGATCGCGTCCATCCAAACTCGGAACCTCAATGTCGTGGGTGGGGGTGTTATTAACATCTTACGTAATTTTTTTGGAATACGAACACGGATCACGTGACCCGAATGCCGTCGTTTTAGACCGGGACGTTTCTCTTCCGCGGTTGAAATGTTCGGTGGACGAGCGTGACGCGTGAAGGGGAGACCTTGGGATATTTAGATCCCGTCGTAAATCCCGCGGCGCTGCTGGCCGTCCCGCGCGTAGCAGATGTGTACGTGAACCAAGTGCGCATCCGTCTTCCCGTGACAAGCACTTGAGATTTTTTCCACTCTGCAGGGCTTTACGCGGACTTGTTATTTTTTCGGCCTCGAAGGAAGCGCGGTGCGCCGGTGCCTGACCTCAAACCCACACCTTGGGGATGCACAGACCTCGGCGTGACCTTACAAACGTCTAAACGCGCGTTGCTTCCCACGGACAGCCTTTAATGCCGCTAATGAACGACCCCAGCGGCTAGTGACCCTGCGCACGTAGGTGGGACGTTCGCAGAGTGAACCTGCATCGACAATCTGATGAGAACGTCACCCCTGTGGAGCGCGCTCGCTGGAACGGGCGCTAGCTCACGTAGCGCCGTTATATCGTGGACGACTAGCCGAGAAGTTAAAGCAGATGAACTGAATGCAAAATGACAAAAAAGGGGGTGTGGTCTGGGGCTGCAGTAATTCCGTGTACAGTGGCGCCCATGCACAAATGACCGAAGAATCACATTTATCAAAAAAGTGGACAGTCAACTCTAAAAAGTTTGTCAACTCTAAAAGCATCCGCGTTTGTTATTTGTAGCGATTACTTCGTGCCAGACGGCTAACACAACTATGGGACTCGCACAACGGCCGGGACAGGAACGAGCTTCATTACAGACGTTATTAACCCTTAAACTTTCGATTGAACTCCCCACACGTCCCGCTCCTGTCCCATGGCTTTCTCGCTTTCCGCGGCCATCAAAGGCCTTGCACATAATAGCCGCCACGACGCCGTAACCGCATACTTTTACAAACATTAACAAGAGCCGGACCATTTAAGAGTCCGGTTCCTACCGGCTGAGGTTGTTCTTTGCTGCCCTCTGGTGGTCTCTTTTGCCTCTGGCTCAAATATAAACGGCTGAATGTTGTTTTTAAAAACAGCACCCCCTACAGTCCGCAACAAAGCGACTTCACGGATGTGCGTCCCAGGCCACCGTAGTCACAATTCACCATTTTAAATGACGTGATCTCGTAAGCTCGCCAACACAACGCTGCATCGTCATGGATGTCCGTACCAGGCCACCGGGTTGGATAAAAGATGAGGCAGAAGTCTCGATTGACCTCAGATCTATAGAAACTGTAGCGCTACGTTTTATTTAAGCTTCTGGAGATTGTTTCAGGAGTCGTCCCGGGTCCGTCGCTACGTCCTTGAACGGGGCACAGGTGCAGGAAGGACGGGTCGCTCCGGAAACCAGAGAGCAGGAGAGAAGTAAAGAGGAAAGAAAAGGGGGAGAGTGAAAAATAGATGATCTACATTACATCGCCAGTGGCGTTCGTCACCCTCGTTTCAGTGCGACATACTAAAGTTAAACAAAAGTTTCCTTCTGCGCTTTGTTTTCCTGCAACACACACACACACGTAAGGAAGTGTGATGGATGAGTGTGTATGTGTATTGAGGTGCGGGGGGTTGTTCGTATGGGGTTACTCTACACACCGCTCGCTGATTGATTGGATTTTCTTCGTCTCAGTTCAACAGTGTGCTCACATCGTCACCCTGGGGTAAATATGGACGGGTAAATATGGTGTGCCAGGCAGGACGTGATCCCGGTTCCTGATTAGGGTCACCATCAGGTGGCAGGTTCTATAACTGCGTCCGTGGTGCCATACCACAGTAAGGTGGTGCTATAGGGGTTGTTTCACTTCCTGGCATGTCTCCCTTCTTTAAGGACGTGCACGCAACATAGTCCCAACTCACACCAGTTACCACAAACCTCTCTCTCCATAAACTCCAAAGCCCAGCGATGGGTTGGCACCCTGTCCTGAGTGTATCTACCCGGCGCCCGAGATGCTCCCCGAGGAACCCCACCGTGACCTTGTACAGGATTAAGGTTTCAGGTTGTTATCAAGTTCTCCATCATAGTGCGGCACGGGTATTGCGTTAGTAAATAAGTTCTTGTGATGTCACGATGATGTTGACTGCGATTCCTGTGGGATGGTTGGCACCATCATCCAAGCTGCCTGCGTATCGTTACCTCTTTTTTTTTGGGTGAAACCATTAGCAACATGGCCTGAAGCGTTGCCGAACTGTTTTCTGTGTGTGTGTGTGTGTGTGTGCTAGCGCATGTGTGAGGAGGCAGCCATCTGCACCGTCATTATAGGAGACAGCTTTCAGATGGTCCTGCCCCTCAGGACGCACAAAGAACGGAGTTGAAGAGCCGCAAAAGTGACGGAGTGAAGGATAAAGGAAGGATAAGAGAACAACGTAAAGTCTAAGAGACGGAGTTCAGGAGATGCTCGCGGTCTCCGCGCTAACGAGGTGCTTATTATTAGCAAACTTTCAATTAGCCTTGACCTCCAAACACGGATTCAACAAGTTCTGATTAACGGCGAGACTTGATCAGCCGAGAACCGCGTCGCTCTTATCTCTTATTATATGACGAGGGTCTATTCTCTAATTCATTTAAAGGAATATGTATGAGTGGGCAAGTGAGAGAGAGAGAGCGCCACTGGGACAGGAAACTGGTCCTGCGAGAACCAGCGAAGGTCCTCTGAAACCACACGGCCAGGAGAAGGACGTTAGCGGGGCAGCAATGAGCTATCCAGAGCATTAACGTCCTGTAACTGGCTGAACGTCTGGGTAACTGCGTTACGGTCGACCGGTTCTCTTAAGCAACCATTTTGCAGGAACGGCCGGGGTTCACTGTGACCAACTGCTCTGATGTTTGCGATGCAACCATCTGATAGAGGCGGCTGTTCCTGGATCAGAGGGGCAGGGCTGAGGGCTAAGGCTCTGAGGGCCCACAGTGGCACAGACAAACCGCCGAGGGCCAAATGTGGCCCTCAAATGAAAATGTTAACACGAACCACATGACCCTAAACACAGCAGGTCCATGTTGGGTAGATGACCAGCACTCCGACCTGAATGTAAGGTTACCTGTCTATCAAATTGGGTATATTGTGTGTGTGTGTGTGTGTGTGTGTGTGTGTGTGTGTGTGTGTGTGTGTGTGTGTGTGTGTGTGAGGAGAAGCTCTGTCTCCAAACCAACCAGCGAGTCCGGCCACCAACAGCGTCATGTAATCTGAGACGCCGTGTGTGTCGGAGCGTTCACGTTCTCCCTCCCTTCCAGTCTAAATGACACAGTTTTCAACACCTTGCATGAGTACACACACAGATACACACACACACAGACACACACACACTGCCCTTTGCTCAGTTCGCAGGGGTCATTTTTTTGCAATAAGGAAAATCTGCATACCATTCAGATGGTAAATCTGTTGAACACTTGTTCTGTGTGTGTGTGTGTGTGTGTGTGTGAGAGAGAGAGAGAGAGAGAGAGAGAGAGAGAGAGAGAGAGAGGAATGAATAGAACTGGCTGAGC
>JAOUQT010071379.1:0-10270 GCA_025769995.1 Xyliphius kryptos
AAGTTTTCATTGTTGGCTGTATCAGAAAATGATTTGAAATAGCAGATTACTTGGTAAAGATTATTTTTAGTGGTCCCATTCTGGTCAGTCACCCCACAGGCAATTGTGTGTTAAAAAAAACTTGGCGTACTGATTGCTGGTTGGTTCTACTGTGGTAGAGTGCAAGTGCGTATGACACTGTCACTCAAGAACCCAATTCAAATTGACTTCATTCATTCATTATCTTCCGCTTATTCCTTTACGGGGAGAACATGCAAACTCCACCCAGATAGGGATTCGAACCGGCAATCCCCAGCGCTGAGAGGCGACTGTGCTAACCACTAGCCACTGTGCCGCCCCAAATTTTATTTTGACTTTATTTTACAATAAATTTATTAATCTTATCATTAGCAATTTGGATGCACAGGTTATGATAAAACGCAATACAATTTTTACCAAGCTTCTGTCTTTTACAGTTTTTTTTTAATGCAGTTAAAAATAAGGGAAAAAAAAGATTTATAGTTTTTTCATATTGTAGGATTTTAATGCAAAGCAATAACTATATCAGCAAAAAATGTTGACACCAGTAACTACAGTAACTTTTTAATGCCTCTTAAATAAGATTCGAAGACTTTGAGGTCCCTTCATTTTCATGCATGAGTGACCTGCATTTCTAGTAAATCACTTTAAAGAAGACGTAACAGGAAAACGTTTCGGAAGATATTTGGTTTTAAAGGTTTCCATTCCAAGGCAATGTGAGGAGATGTGTGTTTGATAATAGTTTAAGCAGAAGTGGATTGTAAATTGTAAATGTACAGGCAATGAAGCATTTAAAAAAATGTATCTTGACATTCAAATGCCTGCTTTTTCGGTGTTGACCAATGAATCCATTTTTTTTTTTTAGGAAAAACACCTCTAGCACAGAGGATTCAGATAAATTTTTTGTAGCAATTTCAAGCAAACCGTCTGTCCCATACGGCCCAGCCATATAGTTTTTCTATTTTAACACCAGGAAAAGTATGCCTTGCATTGCTCTAAATGTGCTATTCTCTTAATTATGCAATTAACCTGATCTGATTGATCTGTGCGTCACTTGCTATTCCCTCTAAAGGCCAGGTGCACTCTGACTTTGGTGAACTAATATACACTATATTGCCAGAAGTTTTCACTCACCTGCCTTGACTCACATATGATCTTAAGAGACCTCCATTCCTAATCCATAGGGTTCAATGTAACATCGGCCCACCCTTGCAGCTAGAACAGCTCCAGCTCTCCTTGTAAGGCTGTCCACGAAGTTTAGGAGTGTGTTAATGGGAATTGTTGACCATTCTTCCAGAAGTGCATTTGTGAGGTCACACACTAATGTTGGACAAGAATGCCTGGCTCTCAGTCTCCGCTCTAATTAATTCCAATGATGTTCTTTTGGGTTAAGGTCAGGACTCTGTGCAGGTCAGTCAAGTTCATCCACACCAGACTGTCCCCCATGTCTTTATGGATCTTGCTTTGTGCACTGGTGCACGGTCATGTTTGAAGAAGAAGGGGCAAGCTCCAAACTTTTTCCACAAAGCTGGGAGCATGGAATTGTCCATAATGCTCGACTATAGCAACCCATTCCATAAAGCTTTCTGTGCACTGTTCATGAGCTAATCTGAAGGCCACATGAAGTTTGGAGTTCTGTAGTGATTGGCTCTGCAGAAAGTTGGCGAGCTCTTCGCACTTTGCGTGTAAGCATCCGCTGACCCTGCTCGTTCAGTTTACGTGGCCTAACACTTTGAGGCTGAATTGTTGTCATTCCCAAACACTTAAATTTTCTTATAATCTAGCTGACAGTTGACTTTGGAATGTTAAGGAGCGAGAAAATTTCACGACTGGATTTGTTTCACAGGTGGCATCCTATTACAGTTCCCTCTGGAATTCACTAAACTCCTGCGAGCGACCCTGCCTTTCACAAATGTTTGTAAAAACAGTCTGCAGGCCTAGGTGCTTAATTTCATACACGTGTCCATGGAAGTGATTATAATTATTTGGATGGGTAAGCAAATACTTTTAGCAATATAGTGTATTTTAACACAGGGCGAACATGGAAACTCCCCCCAGATTGGGATTTGAGCCTGGATCTGTAGTGCCACCATGCCACCATAATAAGCCACCATGCCAATCTATTTATATAACATTTACGATTTTCTGGTTTTGTCGAACAAATCTTCTGTTTTCAGCTTCTCCCTTTTTAGGGGCCGTCACAGTGAGTCAACCGTCTCCACCTACCACGTCCATATATCTGTCTCCTACCTGGGATCTCCAACATCCTCCTACCAATATCCACTGTCTCTCTTCTGCACACATCCAAACCATCTCAGTCTGCACTCTCAAACTTTATCCCCTAATCTTTTAAAACCCTGCTGTCCCTCTTATGTACTCATTCCTTATCCTGTCCATCCTGGTCACACTTAAAGAAAACCTCAACATCTTAAGTTCAGCAGCACCCATCTCTGCTTCCGGTCTCTTTATCATTGCCACGGTCTCCAAACCATACAACAAGACTCTCTTATAAACTTAAAAAAAAGAAAAAAAAAAACTTTTGCTGCAACCATTTTATATTACACAACACTCCTGACATTTTTCTCCATCCACTCCACCCTGTTTCCCTGGGCTGTTGATGCCAAGTACCTGAACTTCTGCACCTTCATGACCACTGATCCCTGTAGCCTGACTGCACCATCTGCCTCCCTTTCATTCACACACGTATTCTGTCTTGCATAAAATAGTAAAAATGTTATTTCAAAAATATTGAATATATTGGTTTACATTTTCTTGAGGTGTCCCCATTTATTTGTCGATGGCACAGCCGGAGCACTGCGGATACGACGATTACTGGATGGAACCCGGACTTCTATTGGACTGATAGCATTGCAGTCCTGGAGGATGGACTTATATGGTTTATATAATGTTTACTATTGTTAAATATGGACACCTGATCTCTAAAAAATCTGCACATGGCTGACCTACACTAAGGTCCCCCACTGAGCCTTGGTCCTCTCAAGGTGTCTTGCTACAAAAATGTAAAAAATTAAAAAAATAAAAAAATAAAAAAATTCTTGCCTCTTCAGTATGTATTTCAGCTCAGCAGTGTATAAATACCAAACTGTACACTATGGAAAAGCAATACCACACTATTGTATGCTTAAGTTCACCAATGTGAGATTGTACTGTAAATAGCACACTGTTGACTGATGGAATGGACGGCAACCACTTTCTGGAACGTAACTACTGCAATGGTAAGGGATCACTATACTGTAACAAATAACATTTTCATTTCCATTTAATTTCCAGGCATGAATGGAGTATGTTTGTCAACTCTGAAAAATACTTGTGGCCAATCCAGGATGTCCAATAAGTGCTCCGTAATGACTTCAGCACACATATCTTGTTTCCATAATTACAATATATAACTACTATTACTTTTTAACTACTGTAATGATTTGTACAATTATTTTTTACATTTATTATTGTTGTATTTATGCTATGGATTTTGCTGCTACTGACTGTTCCTTCCTTCCTTCCTTCCTTCCTTCCGTCCGTCCGTCCGTCCGTCCGTCCTTCCTTCCTTTCTATGCATGCAACTTGGAAAATGAATGAATCTCCAAAATAATGACTATGACATTACACTCTTACACACTGAGAGAACTTTGTTCTAGGAACAATCCTTAATGTGAAGTATCCCAGACTATAAAAACAATTCCCCTCTCACTAACACCTCTTCAGTAAGTGCAAAGGGTCACAGTGGGTTCAGAGCCAATCATGCAAAGCAGGAACACCCCGTGCTGCCTGCCAAACATTTTAACTACCTGTTATTTCTCACCAGTGATTCACTTGCGTTTCTATTGACACTAAACACAAGTAAAGCTCCATTTATCAGAGAAAGAGCAAGCGACAGAAAAGTGATAAAGACAGAGAGCAAGCCATAAGGGAAGAAAGGATAAGGTACTGTTCTCCTTTCCCCAAAGAGACGTTGCAGCAGGACCTAAAATAGCAGGCCGGAGATAATGCTGCATGAGGGTTTCTCATCCGTTTTTATACTGATGCTCCACTGAGGAAACAAAGTTCAGCAGCGCAAACTGCATCAATTCACACTTTGGTCCAATAGGGAGCAGGATTTAATGGATCTTTGTCTCTCACAGAGCATATTCTTTTGCTTTGTCACCTTTTTTTCTAGCATCAGCTGCAAGACCAACTTGATATGTCACATTACTAATTAGCACAATATTCTGACACATTGTGTATCAAAATGGAGCGTAGGAAAGGCCCAGCTTGCCAACCCTGGAAACCCAATCAAATTTTATTCTGCTGTGTGGTGACAGCACTTTATGCTGTTCAATCGTCTCAGGTTCTCTATGTAAAGGACTTATCCTGTTGATCTTCCCAGCAACATTCAAGGACAGCCACAGCTATCTGGTTCCACTGCCATCACGCATGCAGTATTGACTTCCTCTTTTGTCCAAGTCAAAAACAAGGTTCCACAAAGGCAGTTAATGTCGAACAGAGGCCTTTTGCCTGTAGAGGTCATTGCTGTACTGTGAAAACATCCATTATACAGTCTCCCACCCATCAGACACAACCTTTTGTGTATGGCCAGACCTCGTGTACTAGTGTTTAGAGAGTTCAACAATAATAATTTGCATTTTTTTTAAACAAAACTAATACAGGTTCGACTTTAACCATGTTCAGGTCTCTATAGTTACCCTATAAGTATAGAAGATATGATTCATATGGGGCAAATGGTTAGCATGTGCGCCTCTCAGCACTGGAGATTCAGTTTTGAATCCCAATCTAGGTGGAGTTTCCATGTTCTCCCTGTGTCTGTGTGGGTTTACTCCGGGTTCTCTGGTTTCCTTTCACAGTCCAAAAACATGGATTCAACGTAATAGGCTACTCTAAATCACCACAATATAGTGTGTGTATGTGTGAGTTGGTGTGTGTCCAACCATGGATTAGCACCCTGTCCTTGTGTATCTGTCCAGCCCACAAAACATTCTCTCTTTAATGGGGCATGGGCAACCCCCCCATGGAGTAGAGGATTAAGCGGGGGGAAAATGAGATGAGAATTTAAGAGTGTCTCAGTATATTTGTTTTCTTAAATGTAGGGCATTGTTGAGTTTGTTTGTTCATACACCATATGTTCTATTGTTTTAGCACAATACTGCTAGATAGTTTACAATCCATACTCAATGGCTCTTACCAGCACTTCCATTATTGTGGATGCCATCTTTCGTTCCTTTAAGACTTCTGTCAACTCCTGCCCCTAACACAAATACTAGAATTCTTAGTCTGAGTTCTTTACACAAAGCACGAACACAAATTCTCACCATCAGACTTCCCAATCAAGATGCTACATGGCAAACATGATGGGTGAGGTAGCTCAGTGGTGAGGGTGTTGGGCTAGCAATCCAAAAGTTGTGGGTTCAAATCCAAGGATCACTAAAGTTACCAATGTGGGTACTGGAGCAAGACCCTTAACCCTCATTGCTCCAGGGATTCTGTATGTAACCCTGTGTTCTGACCCCAAATATTAAGAGGGATTCTTGTAAGTCGCTTTGGATGAAAGCGTCCGCTAAATGACCAAATGTTTAAAACAGGGTGCATTGTGATTTCATAAATGACTCTGTCATTTACAAAGCCATATTAATCATACAAGGTTTTCTCAGCGTATCAGTTTGACATTTTCTTTAAATTTTATAATCACAACATGATGCCAGCAAAACATTTTGAGAAGGTTCCCAAGCATTAATTAACGTAAATAATTCGCGTTTTTAGAAAATATATGGCAATACTCCAGCCTTCCTACTAATGTCTGCATCATCGTCACTATCTATGTATACTGGACTCCCACTATCATTATAAGGATCTGACTTTGGACCAGTTACAATTAAACGCTTCTTCCTGGTTAATTAATTCTAATTAAAAAAGTAAAATAAACCAAACATCTTGCCCTTAGCTCAAGCAATGAGGTCAGCTTGCTTTACCACTATGTTCAGGGTTGTACAGGCATTTATATATCTCTGGCCATCTTCAGGTCTCTAATGGGTGAATATAAATCAATCTGATTATATTTGACAGGTAATGGTGCTTAAAATCCAGAGAAATAAGAAATAAGGATAACAAACTATCATAAAACCTCTCTACATATATACTCCATTGCTATACTCATTATTAGTGTTGTTGCCATTTACAAATTCCTCAATATAAATGTTTTGAAATTGCCAACAATTTATTGAAACATGTAAAACTAGAGGATTCGATTTAAAATGAGGTAGCATCTTAGTCTAGTTCCAGTACGGTAACCACAATGATGAGCAAGCCCATGTGATTCATCACCAGCAAGTTACCAGAATAATTGTAAACACTTTTAAATGCATCGTAAATCTGTGCCCTTTCCATATCTCATTAAGAGACGTTTGCTAAACAGTTATTTATAACTCCACCTTGAACTTTTCCACTTTTTGCTCAGATCTGGCCCCATGAATGGAAAGTGTGTGTGTGTGTGCTTGCAAATAAGAGCAGCTTTTCTTATTGTATTCAAAAGTAAACTGATCGCAACAATGAAATTAGATGGAACATCCAAGCAGTTTCATCATTCCTGAGTTATGCTTCTATTCTGTGCCATAGAGAGTGACCTTTCAGATGTTGCAGGGACGGGAGATTAGATATAGTGCTCGTAAATTAGGTCTTTTAAGTCCCAAACAGATTGTGTATTTTATAGGCCGCTGGACCAGAAGAAAGTACTTGTGTGTAAACCCATCAATGTGCCGTACCACGAATGACAAAATGGAAAGATGACCTGTTTGGTTAGATCACTGCAGGATCCGTATCTGTGTCCCTATTTTACTGTCTGACTTTTAAATGGTTATAACTCAGCTGGAATCTGTGGCACAGATGTGAATACCTGCTCATCGTTTCACAAGTCTGGCTGGATCAGACTTTCTGTTTAACAACAGTATAATGAATGAGTAATTATCCTGGTAAGTTATACCGGTGTTGCAGTCTATTTAAGGTTATACAGCAACCTCTGCTCACTAAGATGACCAGCCATTCTTAGCTGGTGGATTAAGACCCAAATATAGGTTGAAGACACGTTCTGGGCAGCTTAATTTTTTTTTTGTTTTATTATTGTTATTTAAAAAAATGAATACTTATTTGTTTTTACACTTGTCTTTCATTCAAGAACCAGCCGACTACTCGTGCGTTGCTACGATGACTCACTTGCGAGACTGACTCTGAGATTTGTTAATGGTCATTGTGGAGCACATTTTGGATTGGGTCCCCTGGTGGGCCCCCATGGATTTTTTTGGAATTTTTGATATCTCAATGAATGTAGATACAATCCTGGACATACCTGCCAAATTTGAAGTTTGTGGAATGTGTGGAAGTGCCCAATTAGAGTAGGGCCTATATTTTAAATTGGTCCCCTGGTGGGTCGCCCGTAGAATTGTTTGGAATTTTTGATATCTCTATGACTGTAGAGGTTAACCTATAAATATCTGCCAAATTTGAAGTTTGTGGGATGTGTGGAAGTGCCCAATTAGAGTAGGGCCCATATTTTTAATTGGGTACCTTGGTGGGTCCCACGTAGATTTTTTTGGGAATTTTCAATATCTCTGAGGTTATCCTATATATCTCTGCCAAATCTGGAGTTTGTGAGGTGTATGGAAGTGCCCAATATAATCAGGGCCCGTGTTTCAGATTGGGTCCCCTGGTTGGCCCCCGGTGGGATTTAGAAAGTGAAAACTTAGTTGTTCCAAATGCATGTTGGGTAATGACTGTGCCAAGTTTCAATCTTGTAGGTAGTCGGGAAGTGAAAGAATTAGTGATGAGTCAGTCATTCAGTCAGTCAGTGAGTGAGTGAGGGCTTTGGGTTTCATAGTTATAGATAGCAGAATAGCCATGCTGCACTACAGGGGAAAACTTGAGAACAACGTAAAAGTTCAAAGGCAATTTTTTTTAAATGAGTTATGGCTTTGGAGTTTAAATATTTCAAAAGAACGTATTCTTGAAAAATGAGTTTTGGGGCAAATAAAAATCTGAAGTGAATATAGTTGGAGTTGTGACTACGGTGTCCACACGGTCACTATCTTACATGAATGATTCATTAGGTTCTCCAAGTACAGAATAAGAAATGACAGAGCCACGTTTTAGCTTTGTAGGTACTTGCGAAGACCCCAATCCGTCCAATGTGTTTAATTCAAAGGCGATATCGAACGAACGGTCGAACGTAGGAAAGCAAGAACCCGTTTTTCTAAGGACTTGGTACGGAATCAGGATGCCAAATTTCAGACTTGTAGATTATTGGGAAGACCCCAATGTGCCACTGGAGGATTTTTTCAATAGCGATATCAAACAATCAAACCAAACGTAGGAAGGTGAGAAGAACTTAGTCAAATTTCTCATTTCTGCCTTGTAGATACTCAGGAAGTGGGAGAGTTGGTGATGAGTCACTGAGTGAGGGCTTTGCCTTGTGTTGTTATAGAGAAGCCATGAGGAAGACTTCAAAAGTGTGCAGCATCTTTGTTGTCATGGTAACCACCATTCATTTGTTGGTTCCCCATCTCCTTAGTTTTGTGATGTTCGGAGGCAAGATGGCAGATTAAGAACAAAGTTTCTTAAAATCACTTTGCCATCACGTATGTTTGAACGTGTATTTGAAGGCTGTTTAAAGTGGGTCGCGATTTAATGACCATGAGAAACCGTGGATCTGGGACTGAGAGCAGTAAAGAACCCCTGTTCTGGATAATTTCCCCGTTTTGAAATCATCGTTTTTATTATTAATATGTACAGCAAGTTGACAGTGTAAAGGGAGTTTGTCAAACATAGATTAAGCCTGTTCTTAGACTAAACACGCTGTGTTTGCTGGTGTGTCAGATTCATTGTTCTTATCAAGTATATTTTGGCAAGCGAGAAGTTGAGCGTGACTCACTCGGCGTACGCTGTTGAAGATGTTGTTTGGTGAACTCTGTGATTATATGAGACTTGGATGAGTCACAGACTATAACCCCGGTGAATTTCGCCATCCTCCTGGCCAACACTGACCTTTCCCATGATCTGCTAAGGAGCTGGCCCTTCTCCTTGTGTAGACACAGTACCTTCATTCATCAGAACAATAAATGTTCCTTAAGGACAGTGAGCTCATCTTGTCAGCAGCTGTTTACTCTATGCTTAGTATACTGCAAGTCCATTTGCACAACATATTTATTTCGATGTGGATTTCCATTCAGTTCCTGAAGAAACGTTTACTTTCCAACATTCAATCATTCTAAGCCCCAAAGGAATCCCTCGCAGACACTGGGACACATGAAGACTTCATACAGAAGGACCGTGACTGTCAGCATTAAACTTGAGTCCAGCATCTTCTCGCTTAAAGACATGAGTTTTACATTCTGCATCACTGAATAAAATACAAAATACATAGCATCAGATAAATGAAACTGATTGTTACAGATTCAGCATTATAAGTAGCTCAGTGGTTCGGGTGTTGGACTGTCAATCCGAAAGTTGAGGGTTCACATCCCAGCTCCATGGAAATTACCAATGTAGGTCCTTGAGCAAGACCCTTAACCCTAATTGCTCCAGGGTGCTGTATCAACCCTGTGCCCTGATCCCAACCAAGTTGTGATTCTTGTAAGTCACATTGGATGAAAGTATCTGCTAAATATCTTAATGTAAATGTAAGTATTGAAGACTATTCTGAAGTATTATGAGTCAAACATCTTACCTGGCAAGGGAGACACCATTATCAAGACGGTGGTTCACCCTGGGTGAGGCTGGTGGTTAAGGAAACCAGCCTTGCGACCGGAAGATCCCCGGTTCGATTCCCAGTCCCAACACATACTATTGCTGAGGTGCCCTTGAGCTTGGCACCCAACCTCCCTGGGCAACGTATAAATTGCTGCCCACTGCTGCAGGCACTTGTGCTCACTTCACTTCAGTGTGTGTGTGTGTGTGTTTCACTACATGGATGGTTTAAATTTAGAGGACAAGGTCCTCTGTGTGTAAGCACAGTTGGCAAATAGATCACTCTATCACATATCTATTGGATTAAAAGCTGTGAATACTCGCTGGACATGTTACCAGTCTGTTGCACTTCAGACACACAGATAAATACTTTACACAGAGCAATTTGATATTTCTGAATCCCCTCCTAGTGTCTGATCCCGATCCTCCACCCATCATATACACTGGAGATCAAAATTAGAGAACAATTCAAGAACACTTGATTTTTTCAGAAATAATGCACTCTTCA
>JAOUQT010071389.1:0-10270 GCA_025769995.1 Xyliphius kryptos
CTACCTGAGCAACTTGTGTGGGTTGTAGACACCGCCTCATGCTACCTCTATGGTGAGGGAACTGACCAAATGCAAAAGTGACCAAAATATCAGCCAGAAAGGATGAGAACAGAGAAAAGGGGTAATTGTGCCTTGGCACAATTTCTCTCAAAAGCATGACAATTTTTGTAATAATTGTGTATAAAACAGTAGTTTGTGTAACGAACTAGTAAAATAATCCATGTTATTACAAGATAAAAGAATTAATGGGGTTAATGGGCTGATTTTGGAGCATGCATATTCTTATATAAGATCGTTTTTGAGGAAAAACTGTTCACACAATGTTGCTGACTTGTCTTATATGAGAGATCTGTCTCTGACAAGTTCCCTAGTTACATATTGAGAGTAAGAGACACTCAGAGGAAAACAGAGTGAGAGAGATAATGGGACTACTACACTTTGGAAAATGTATTCATGTGACTAGTGGTTTCTGGTGCAGGAAGTCAACACTGCTATATGTAGAAGCCGCCGTATGAGAAATACAAAAAAGGAGGTGAGGTGTACAAGAAGTCTGTCCCCACACTGAAGAAAGGCAATTAATTGGCCTTAAAATAACAACAACAGATACAAATCAGAAAGAACACAGAGCAAAGAAGAGCATTATTGTAGTTTTAAAGCTTTCTACTTGCAAGTCTTGGCTATTGGGGTTTTGCCAAAGATCAAAAGGTGTGAAACATTTGACAGAATCAACACGTCTGACATCCTGGTGAGCCCTCTGAAGTGAATTTTAGATTTGAGTGAAATGTCAACATTGAAATGTTTGTAGCGTAGAAACAGAACAAAAAGGCCAAAAGAAGAGTCAAAAACGAAGGACATTCACACTTCTGAAAGGTCAGAATGGAAGAAGGACTATTGAAGAACAAGCTGATGTTGCAAACCATCTGTCTTCTGGTTGTCTGCATAACGGGAGCCGCAGCAGGTTTGTTAATTATCTATTTGAGCTTTTATTTTTGTTGTTTTTTTAATGTTTATATGAAAATCTGTTAATTATTTAAATAGTGAGTATTTTGCAGACCAGAGGCACCGTTTAAGTGAAAAATGTTGGAGCTTACCTTATGTAACCTTTTGTTAAATGCTCTCTATTTAAAATTATTTGCAAAAAAAAAAAAAAAAAAATCTATACTAAAATTAAAAATAAGGAGCGTTACTAATTAACAGTAATGTAAAGAAAAGCTCTATGTTTCGGTTGAATATAAGTTTCTATTCATTTAATGATGCATACATTAGGTATAATGTATGTCCTGGACTTTAAATGTTTATATGCCAGATGGTATTTTATTATAGAAATCCTCAACAAAAACATCAAGGCTATACTATTCCAACTTTATTCAAAGCAGTTCTATAAAACTGCATTACAGTGATTTTCTCTACATATAACTTTGGTTTTAAAATGATAAAATGGCTTTTTTTAAATCTGAAAGATTTTAGTCAGCTTTACTGAAATTGCATTTTGGGAATCACTTACAAATAATTCACTTATTTAAACCACTTATTTTAAGCACTAATTTCAAAGAAGTGATCATGAGTTTTCAGTTCATACAGTAGCTGAGGCACCTGTTGCCACGCTTTCACCCACAATGGAAGGAAACTGTACAAATACATCGCTGAGTGGAGGTTGACATGATTTAAGCGGTGCACAATTCTTTTTCCTGCCACTGTGTCTTTATGCGATTGTTTGTGCACGTGTGTTGTTTCTTTTTGAAGCTCATGTGCCATGACGCAGCTGTTTTCCTCTTTGGTGAGAGTGGGATTCTCAGGGGGAACTCTGTCTTACTGTGGTTTTGAGACCACGGAGTTAAACCGAGTTTAAAGAAGCACCAGGTGGCTGTAGAACACTGTATGGAAAGAAATGACATTTGGCTACTACAACTGTCAAACTGATCAAAGCCTTTCATCTCACCTAGCATCAAATGCCATCTCACACTAAAACGATGAACAAGATTGTGTTTTTGATTAGTTATTTTTAGTTATTCCCGATCATTACTCTAAAAGTAAATTATTTTACATCTTAAGCATGTGTTTCTATAAAAAGAAATTCACCAGACACCGTAAAACAATATATTCGGCCAGTAATGACCAGCTCTATAGATCATTAGTGGGATCTTAATTAAGATATGTGTTTATTAGTCCCACAATAGGGAAATTATTAAAACTATCAAATGTTTTGACTTTTTTGGTGGTTGTTAATTGCAAAAAAAAAGGGATATTGTACAATGCTGAACTGTCGAAAAGGCAACAGGTTTATCCAAACCACATGATCATGGCTTAAAATAATACAATTATAATATTTAATGATATTTAACATATTGTAAAACTGTTTTAAAATACAATATTATTAGGAATTGGTATTATTTCTTTGTCAGTTCCACTGTATAACTAGAACATAGAGGAGAAACAAAATATTGTTTCACCCTCTCCATAAGTGAAGAAAAAGGGGTTGTGACAATACACTAGAAATTTAAAAGAATGCTACTGTATACTTTTTAAAACCCAATACAGCATAGTACAAATTATAATAATAAATAATAATAAAGTGATCAATTTGCCTAAAGTGCTTACACACAGAGGAACTAGTCCTCAACATTAAACCCATCCATGCAGAACACACACTGGTTTAAGTGAGCACACGTGTCCGTAGCGGTGGGCAGCCCTGTATACGGTGCCCGGGTAGCAATTGGGATTAGATAAATTCAGTCATAGTACTTGGTGGGACCAGGAATCGAACCAGAGACCATCAGGTTACAAGGCTTGTTCCTTAACTACAAGCATACAACTGCCATCAGTCATCAAAATAAAATTCAAAGACAACATTGTTCGGCAAATGACTTTGGTATATCTTATGTTATTTATGTCATTAATAAAGGTGCTTTGCAAAATAATACATTTCTTTTTGTACTAAGTCACATACTAACAAAGGAATTGTAAAGCTCTGTATTCTGTATTCTTTTGATGAGATTTCATCTAAGTTACATCATTGTATTAATGTTCTTGCGATGCTCCTTATAGTGTCTTATACAATTAAATAACCAAAAAATATAATAAAAAAAACCAAAATGTGTGATTTAACCTTTTACTAACCATTTGTAAACTACTAACTTTTAGGGACAACTTTGAAACCTAACCAAACAGCATCACACACGCAAGAAAAGCTTGAAGGTAAATGACCCACTGAACACATAGGAATCGCTGTATAACTAACATTATTAAACTTTTTGTTCACTGTGTTATGTAATTTATTAGCTGTTTATAAGAGGAAGTTACATATTTCCTGCTACATTTTTTTGTGGTCATGGATAAGACCCATCTGGAACAAAAGGAAATGATAACGTGCGAGTGCATGAGCCATACAAAAGTTAAATAAATATAATTGCTGACACAGCACCTTCTTGAATGATATTTATATATATATATCTAAAGCGAAAATGTTATATATATCTAAAGCGAAAACATTACTAAAGAACACAATACAAAATTATTGGTTTTGTGAATGATAAGCTATATGTGTATATATATATATATATATATAAGAAAAATATTTTCTATACTGTATAATCTTTTATGAAAATTACAAGAATTATATAATGTATTACACACTACAATTAAATTAATGTTAACACACATACTAATATATTGTTGCTGATATTAGGCCTGATAAAGAGTAAAGTTGTTTAATTTTATAAAGAACTTGTAATTGTAATCCTGAATCAGGCCTTCCTGTCCAAATACGATATCTAACTCTTAAACATCTCTTTGAACTGGGTAAATATACACAATACTGTAGATGTATTTTTAAAAAAAGTTAAAAGCAATCAATTTGTAAAAGGATGTCCCACAAGGTTAGGCATGATCGTCTTATTTACTCTACAATCTATGTGATATATATAATTACTCATGGTATAATGTCTGTTTAAGGTAATAGTGACATCATTATATTCACACTAGACTTAGATTTTACAATTGCACCATTATTTAATTATTTACATGTTAAATACATTTTTTTGTCCTAATTTAAGGTTTTAGGAACGAGAGTGCAAAAGTTGGGAGCAAAGTTACCTTACACTGCAACAGTTCAAAGATTGCATGGCAAGATTTAATTTATGTCATTTGGAAAATCAGTTTGGCAGACAAATACTGCACAATTACAACAGCTACAGAAGATCAGGATTATAACACCTGTAAAGATGACAAGATATTAATCCGAGAACAAGATGGAAGCTACAACCTCATCATCTCAAACTTCTCTATCCAAGATGAAGGAAAGTACACCTGTGATGTTTCCTTTAGATCAGGAAGCTACCTTGAAACTATTCTTGTCTCAGCATGGGGTAAGTGTTTATTTCGACTGCATTCTGTATAACTAAAGTTTTTCATTAGCTGTGTTGTTTGTGATTTGTTACAATGCGGGTAACAACTGTGTTCAAATATGACTGTAGAAAGAATATTGTCAATTGTTTGAGTTGTTGTAAGTGTTCAAAGTATATTTCCAAGTGTAATTTAGTATTTGTGTTTTGGCTAAGCTACTTACTTACCTCTTTGAGGAAAAAAAAATTAAAACTACACATCATATTCAAAGTACAATTTTAAGACTTTTCCCAGCTTGAGGTTCTTTAAGACACAATGACAATTTGAATTAACTGTGAAGCCGTTTAAAGTAATGCTTAAAAGTTATTAACCAATTACAATACTAGCACTTGCTTGTGGGTCAGTGTGATTACAACCACTGGGGAACAGCATAGCCGTATTACTTAAGAGGACATGAAGTATATAGTAATGATTTTGATTTTATTTTTATTTTTTTGCTACCCATTTTATTGCTTCATTCTGCTTTTTATAGCATTGTGCTTTATCGCAGAAAAATGTCTTACTGTGAAAATGTCCTTTTTAATTATTTATTTGCATTTTAGGAAATATCAAATCCCATAAATTTCCTATAAATGTAATAAATTAAAGTGTGTGTGTGTGAGAGAGAGAGAAAGAGAAATATATATATAAAGAAAAATAATGCATGTATGTATACTAAAGTGTTACATACCTGATTAAAAAGCCTCTTTTTTTTTGATAATAGATGAACCAGATGTGAAGGGCTGGCTGGAGGTCAAACATGGACAGACTTTTGCCGTGTGCATTGCTAAAAGCAAAGAAAAAGTCACGATCTACTGGGAAAACTCAGATGGGAACAATTCAACTGGCTTACTAAAGTCTAAATCTGTGGATCCATACACAGTGAGAAGCGAGTTACTCCTTCCTCAAAACCAGTCTTACAGGAAGCTTTCCTGTGTGGTCCGTAGCAGCTCTCAACACGAGACTAAATTTAGCAACTTTACCAAAGGTAAGTTCTCAGATCGTTTTTAATTCCAAATGTTCATTTAAATTAATGATTAAATCCTGATAAATATGTCAATATATGAGAGTCATGTATGACTTTTAACAGCCAGCCAATAAAAAGTATCACACACAGCTTTACATGTAGTATTACATTTTATTAGCTCATACTCGAATGATTTTTGGTGCAGTTGTAGAACTAGCCTTGCGACCCGAAGGTTGCCGGTATGTTTCCTGGTCGCACCAAGTGCCCTTGAGCAAGGCACCTACCCCAATTGATCCCTGGGCGCCATGTACTAGGCTGCCCACCGCTGGAATGTGGTCAGTGTGTGTATATGTGTATACAGTGGGCAAAATAGATCACTCACTTTAAAGTCTACATGAGCACTATAGTGCAGTTCATAGCATTATCCTCTTACAGTGAAAAGGTTCTTGGTTTAATTTTTGGGGTGGGGTGACAGGGTCCTGTCTGTCTGTCTGGGGTTTGCATGTTTTTTCCGTGACATACAGTCAAGTAAACTTAACATACAAAACTGCCTTTAGGTATGTCTACAAATGTTTGTGTTTCTACTGTGATGGACTGACAACTGGTCCACAGTGCTTTTCTTTTTAAGCAATCTAAACAGCTATTATGGCTACAACTAACCCATGCCATTAATCGAAGCTGAAAGGCAATGTTACAATGCATTTTCATCTATAATTCTTAGTCAGTCATTCATTTAATTTCCCATCTGCTTTTATCAGTTCTGTTCATAAAAACAAAAGAGAAAGGTCCTCACAAGGGGAACACATAAACAAAAACTTTTGTAGGTAATGCACCTACTAGAACATTTCATACTGTGGAAGGCAACCAGAGTTCCTTTCATGCAAGTGTGAGAAAACATACAAACTCCATACATCTTATTTACCTTACCTGGGACACATACATGTCTTTCTCACCAAAAGTACACAATTTGCCTGTAAAAAAAAAACAAACATCAAAAAAAAAAATTTCAAACTCAGATTTGTTCTTGTTTGATGAATATTGTTTATTAATTTTAATAGTTTTTAAATCAAATATTTTATTTTGCCATAAAAATGTAGGTCTTATTACTTGGCTAATTACTTGAAACATTTTTTGTTTAAAGTATCCAAGATGCAAAAGCATTTATTTGATACAATAAGCATATTGTTATTTTTTTATACAGAAAATGTTGGATGGCCTTTTATTCTGTTGGGAGTTTGTTCCATCTGCTTCGGTGTGACTGTAGTAACTCTATTATACATTATGCGTGAAAAATTCAAACAGCTAAGGTAAGACCTTGTTTTTTTGTTTTATTTTTTGCAGTAGTAGATATTTTATTTGACCTTGTTAATATGTACATGCCTCTTTTAATGAATAGAAAAAAATACAACATTTGTTCTAATGATAAGATTAGATAAGGTAAGATAAGATAAAATAAGATAAGATAAACGCTTATTAGTCCCACGTGGGGAAATTTGCATGCTCAGCGGCAAGGGGACAGCAAGTGGAAAATTTTTAAGTTTTACATTTTTACATTTTTCTCTAGATAGAAAAATATATCAGTAAATCCAAAATAAAATATAATGGATAGTTTCAGTGGACTTACTTATGATCTGAATACCTCACAATCTTTACTTTGTGCACGTGGCTATAGTCATGCTAGTACATGAGGGATCCTTTTAAAATTTTATTACAAATTGTAAAGCTCACGATTGTCCAATTGTGTATATTTTGGCCAGATGGTCGAGAGTATTTATTATCAGACTTATAAACTCAAATAAGCATATTCTTTCACAAAAGCCACACATCTGCGAGTTAATAACTGACACCCAGTTGTAAAAATCTTACAAACATCTATACCGTTTTTTTTTTTTTTTTTTTTACTCAGTGTTTTTAGAAACATTTGTTGCAAACCCAGTATCCCCAAAACAAATGAAGAAAAACAGACACAGGTACAGTGGAGCATCTTCTCATTATCCTAGAGTAAAACCATTACTCAGTTACAACTTAAATTCATTCGAATTTATGTAATAGATATTTTAAATCTGTACTAATATTACTATTTTGAAATTTCAGCCCCCAGATTTTGAGGAAGTGCAACCTTATGCCAGTTACGTACAAAGAGAGAACTCCATCTACAACTCTTCTGCTGAACTCTTCAATGCGTGATGGTAGTTTTGCTGTAACCTGATCATGACTGCGTAGTGACTTTATGTCTGCACATGGCAGCTGCAGATTCATCAGTGCACACCTACTCTGTGGAGAAAATTACACACGGACCTTAATACTGCTGGAAACGAAAGATGACAGAATCCTTTCAAAGAGGTTGCATTTGCCAGATCAATGAGAAAAATGCAAACCCGTGTGAGTCAGAGCACGAGTGGGAGTGGAAAAAGATGGAGTTGCCATGTCTCATGAGAATGGTTTGAATGGCCTGAATTCATGACACAGACACCCATTTTCATTTAGAGATATGTGATCTGACTAATGTACTATAGGAAAATGTATATATTAAGTGTATGTTTTAATAAATGTGGTTTAAATGTGGAAGTTTTTACTTGTCTGAGCTGGTGCAATAAAAACTGAGCAAACGGCAAAAATACTTTGAAAAATAAATCATTACAGCTTAAAATATAATCTTATAAGATTATATAGGTCCTGTTTCAACCCTGTATTCTGACCCCAACCAAGTTGGGATAACTGTAAGTCGCTTTGGATAAAAGCGTCTGCTAAATAACTAAATGTAAATGTAATGTAAATGTTATAACATAACTTACAGTAATAAAATATTCAGTGATTAAATGTGCTATTACTTTTAAACTGGCTGGATTTTGTGTTGCACTACCCACATTGCACCAGTGAAGTCAGAATATATAACTGGGCCTACCTTATGTATATTATTTGATTATTTGTGTGTATATATATATTAAATTTATAATATATATGAAAATAATATATAATTCATATAGAAGTTTAGCATCACAATGTTTATGTCCAAAGCTCTTAAACCTGCCATCAGTTTTTATTTAAAAGAAAAAAAAAAAAAAGAAAAAAAACTTTGCTTAAGGTGGTATCTACACACCAACTTGTTAACAATAAAGCAACATTACAATTGTTACATTTGCATACAAGCGGTAAGAATTAACAGGACTGTTGGACTTTTTTTCTATATTTGTAATAGTATTATGGTAAATCTTCAGTCTAGATATAAGTTTTTTTAAGTTTTTGGTTTTTTATTTTTTTATTATTAATTAAAAAATCCAGACACAATATACAGGTCATTAGAAGCTTTGTGTAATATCTCAACCCAGATGTGAAAATAACATGACAAATTCATGTTTCTTAAGCCTTTTTTTTATTGTGTACGTTAACAAATGTTTTTATGTTGCACTGAAATGAGGTCACTTGGTGTGTTCTTAGTTATATTAGTTTTAAAAATGGACAAAAGTATTGAATTTCATTTAATTAGGCTCAAAAAAGGCCTCAAGTTGTAAGTAGAGTGTGGACAGTGTTTTTCTAGGTAGTTCTTGCGTGTGACTGAGACCGAGGTTGAGGCTTTTTAACTTAGAGGTTGTTGACCACTGTTTTAGATGAACAAGCCACAACCGTGTTTTTTAAAAAGTAATTATTTCTTGCCATTGTATTTACACACACCAGACCACGTGCAACAAAAACATGCCAAAACCTTGGCTTTTACAAAGGTGGTAGCACCTGCTGATAATGAATTAATCAAAAACATATTATTAAATGTTCTCTCTTTTTATTCCTAAGGAAGAAATGAGAGTGTACGTTAAATTTTACACATTACCTATGCTAAGTAAACAATTTTTTGCAAAAGAAATAATGCCACGATGCCATTGGACATGTGTTGTTTTAAGACATCTGAAGACCAGACTTTTAAAATAAAATTTATGAATGAAACTGCCTCATGCCATGACACACTACGGACCAGAGGCAGAATTTCTCAAGCTCAAAAATGGCCTTTATTAACAGACTGCATCGAATACAAACTGGGTGGTGTAGCTGCTGCAAATGTCACGTTTCTGTCACCGCTATGAACTCTCTACCTTTTATGTCTACCCCCTCTTATAATGCTGCATATCGACAATTAGGAGAAACACTGAAAGGTGCCATAATTTAAGTGTGGTCTATTTCCCTCAGTTCTCTGCCCCTAGAACAGTGTCTATTCATCAAACTGTCAGATCCAAATAGGATGTATTCTTTTACTTACATGACTATACATAGTGACTATATACAATACAGTTATAAGCCCAGATGTGAACTTCATTTTATTTTTAGGGAAATTAGATGGTATTTAGTAAGTAAAGATAAAATCATTAAATGGATCATGAATTTAAGTATTTAAGAGAGTGGAAGCTCAGTGTTTAGGGTGTAGGACTATCAATCAGAAGGTTGTGGGGTTCAAATCCCAGGTCCACCGAAATGACCAAATGTGGGTCCTTGAGCAAGACCTGTAACCCTCATTGACCCCAATCATGTTGAGATACTTGTAAGTCGCTTTGGATAAAAGTGTATGCTAAATAACTAAATGTAATTGTCATTCAATTAAAAACATCTAAGTAGTGTGTATTTGGTGTTTTATTTTTATTCTTAATTAACTTGTTTGACTGGAAACTATGTTTAAAGCATACAGGTAGAGTAATTCAGTACTTTTTGGGAAATTGAGTAGCAGGCAGAGATCACCACCACGGTCATAAAGAAAATAGGGGAAGAAGTGGAAACTCAGGGTTATGACTGAAATGCTTACTCATTGTCATTGGAAAAAACAAGACATCTTTGCCTAAAAGCCCACTTGAAACAGTGCACTTGTTTCTTATCTAAACTTGGGATTCCCCAACATGTAATCTAAAAAGACTCGTACTTTCGACTTAGGTTGTTGTGGTC
>JAOUQT010071399.1:0-10270 GCA_025769995.1 Xyliphius kryptos
CACATCCAGTATAGCAGGTACAACTGGAATATCTGTGGAGATCTGAAAGTCGTTGCTCTGTTACTGGGACTGCAGCTCGGCTACACCAAGTACTGTTGTTTCATCTGTGAATGGAACAGCCGTTCTAAAGAGTCACATTATTGTCAACAGAGCTGGCCACTCTGCAAAAAAATTAGTTCCAGAACAGAAAAATGTTGCACACAAACTGCTTGTCGAGCCGGCAAAGATATTTTTGCCTCCTCTACACATCAAACTTGGACTCATGAATTTTGTGAAAGCACTGAACAAGGAAGGCGAAGGTTTTCGCTATTTAAGACAGATGTTTCCAAGAATAAGTGACGCGAAGATCAAAGAAGGCATTTTTGTTTGTCCCTACATCAGACATGTTATGAGTGAAAAGCGGTTCGAAGAGCTGTTGGTTGGCCAGGAAAAAATTGCCTGGAAAGCCTTCAAAGACGTTGTTGAAAATTTTCTCGGCAATTACAGAGCGCCAAACTACGTTGAAGTCATAGACAAACTTCTCCGTGCATCCCAGAAAATGAAGTGCAACATGTCCCTCAAGATTCATTTCCTTCACTCACACTTGGACATCACACTTCCCCATGAATCTCGGGGCTGTCAGTGACGAACACAGTAAGTGGTTTCACCAGGACATTGCTACACTGGAGAAACGATACCAGGGCAACTGAAATCCGTCAATGCTTGCTGACTACTGTTGGACACTGCAACGTGTTGTACCCGAAGTTAAATACAAAAGCAAATCAGGAGCAAAACATTTTTTAATTCTGTTGAACTTAATGGCTCATGTGGAACAGAAACGTGATTAAATAGGTAAACATATAAATGTCTATTTCTTAGAGTTCCTACGTGATGCAGTAAAACAAAATCTTTATTTGTGCATACCCTATAGGTACCTGTCACAATCACCTAAAACTTTTCAGGAAGCAAGACTTTAAAAAAAAAAAAAGTGTTGTGCAGTGTAATCATCAAAATAAAAGAAATACATTTGAATTATATCAGTCCGTGTGTAATATAATAAAATAATATAGGAATTTCACTTTTTAAAAATAAAATTACTGAAATAAAGTAACTTTTTACATGATATTCTTATTTCATGACCAGCACCTGTATTTACATCCCTCTTTGTAAATAGGGGGCGGGGTAAGCAGGGGCTTTGAACAGTAACTGAAGAGCATGTGGGACAGCAGGAAAAAGTCGCTAAATTTGTCGCTTTATTAAAAAAAAAAAAAAAAAAAAAAAGTCGACATACGTTCTGAAATGTCGCTAAATATAGTAGTCACATAGTCGCTATGTTGACAGCAGCGAGAGTTCATACGACCCCCAGCAAGGCGTCCTTTAGCCCCACAATTACTACATCCGGGGCAAAAGCTCAACGTTTCCGGTGCGGCCTCGCTGGTGCTAAAGATGATGGCCGGTGATGGAGGCGCTCTGAAGGATTTAAACGAGATAAAGTCGCAGTTCCGCACACGGGAAGGCTTCTACAAACTGCTTACGCTCTCAGACTCGCAGCAGCGCGCGGGTTTAGCGCGAGGTCCCGGTGCGGGTCCGGGGGCCTCCGGTGGGGCGGCAGCGCTTCAGGGGGGCGGAGGCGGCGGTGGAGTGGTCCCCGGCCCCGGAGGTTCGTCTTCGGCTTCAGCGGGCCTGCTGCCCCCGGTGCGGGTCTCCATGGTGAAGCTGCAGCCCGAGGATCCGAGCGAGGAGTCGGAGCGCGTGTGTTTTAATTTGGGCCGGGAGCTTTACTTCTACACCTACACCAACATTAAAAAGGTGCGAGTTATAGCCCGAGGGTCGCAGTTTCCTGGTCTAATTAAGGTTACTGAGATTTCTGCGTGAGTTAAAATTGTTGTTTAAATCTCTTTAATGTGTTTTCGTCATTGTTTTTCATAACACAATGCATCATTGTGTTTAATAACGTACATACAGGTCAGAACCGTGTATCCCCGTAAATTCAACCGTAAGGACACTTCACTGTTTCGTCAAATTAAGCCTTAAATATTGCGTTTATAAAGATTGGTCGCCCTTGTTGGTATTTATCAGCATTTTGTGACAGGAACGTGAAACGAATCACATTTTGTGTAATACATGTAGAATAATTATTTCTTGTGCTCTTCTACTGGAGTAATGAGGATATACATTACAGAACTTTAGTCTATATTTAGTATAGATATGATGCAAAGTCATTTTGACTGATTCCAGCAAATTCACAAAAATGTAATTGTCAGTTTTGTCCTGGAGTATAAGTAAATGTCAATAAAGTCTGAGAGGAAGTCTAGAAAAAGAAACGGATGATGTATGATGAGTCTTGGGCAAACAGTAATAAATTATTTATGTATTTCTTATATTTATTATTGTTGAAATTCTCTAATAATAAGTGTAATTATGATTTCACAGAATGTTTCATTGTGCTTGGCATTTTTCTTTTTTTGGTCAAACAAGCTTCGTAATATAAAGGTTTTAATTTGTTGAGTATTTGTTTGATTATTTGAGAGCAATGAAATTATTTTTATAGGTATTTTTCGTAGTATTTCATTGCAATTGGGATTTCGTACAGCTGTAATAGCGGTTTGTGTCTGTATGTTTACCCATTTAGTTTTTCGCACTTAAACAAGTACTATTTACTCCAGTTGTCACAGAATTCAGTAGCTTTCTCATAATTCCACGTAAAAGGAAAGCAGCTGCAGTTCTGCATGTCGAGTGCACAGTTCAACTGCATTGAATTTATTTTGATGGCAACTTATTATTATTGTTAAATTAAAAAAAATAAAAAAACATTTGTGTGCATGTGTTGCAATGCAAATTCATTGACTGCACTTGGGCTTTAAAAGTAATATTTTAAAGGGCTTCAGGGCTGAGACATTTCCTGGTTTGTTTAGAAGTATTGTTTAGAAATATTGATCAATGCTATGGCTGTTTGCATGTAGTCATTACACATAGTTTCTAACTAAAACATAATGAAATCTTATCTTCTGAGCTGCATTGGCATTTATATTTTTTAAACTTTTGAATGTTCGCTGAATGTTTCTTTTTTCTTCTTCTCTCCAACCCAATAAAATCTGCAGCTATGGGTTTTCTAAGACTTTAATTTTAATGTCTTAATCTTCTTTATATTGGCCACAATTGGGACCCCTCACTTTGTGCATGAACTTGTTTTCTCATTAGTTCCTCTGGTAATATTAATTTAATCTATTTCTTAACTAAGTTTATAATTAATGTGGAATGAACAGCTGTTTTTTAACCTAATTAATTAATCGTATGAAAAAATCAAGACTGTGTCTTGTAATATAGCCTCAGATGTGAGATTCTAGAGCTAATGCTTGACCTAATCGGTGTCCTGCAACATAATAATAATCTCAAGCACAAAACAGAATGTCTGCGAAAGATAAGATATAACCTTTTTAAAAATTGTATTTTATTAGTTGCCCAGCTTGCCTGTTACAAATTTAAATATAGGTTTGTTTCTTAATTAATATAACAGTCTTTAAAGTGGTGCATTGTCTCTAAACCCGAACCCCAGAGAGCAAGCCGAAACTAGCAAAGAGAACCAGGTACTGTATATACAAGTCAATGCCACTAAATAGTGTTTAGATGAACAAACTAAAGTTCAGTACCATTCTATAGGGTTGTAGCAGAATGACTGAAAACATAAGTTTTTCATTTGGGTATTCTTTTAAAGTTCTCTTTTTTTTGAACAAGTTAGGGGGCTGGTACTTTTTTTGTTTTGTAAAAAATAGATGCTTGTTTGCCACAATAGTGCATGAAGCTGATCAGAATACCTGATTTTAAGATGTTCTAAGGACTGGATGTACTTATCATAGATAATATTTCACTGCTCTATGTTAATTTGTACAGCAGTTATCCAACTGCTACAGCGATGAGCATAGAGGACTTAAATCTTTCTTTAACATATTTATTTATTTTGTTGACACTACAATTAAATATGATGGACATAATCTTGATATTCACTAGGCTAGTGGATTTACAGTCCTGCCAGGATGTTACTGCGAAACCACTTTTGTTATTACAGAGAGAAATTTACACTTGAATCTATTAACTGAAATGAACCCGTTGATCTATTTTTGGAATAATAGATACTTAATTATATACAAAATCTGTACCTTCGGGTTCCTCACTGTTAACACTACTCAGCTTTGGGAGTTAAAATACCAGGGAGCTTTACCTTGCCAAGGTTGCTTTGTCATGCTTTTTGGATTCAGATTCATATTCATATTTTTTTACATTGAAATACGGAGGTGACTATTCTCTAAACTGCAATGAGCAATAAGGACAACGAGATATCACAATTTGCTATCAAGGAGTATTTCGCATTATTTACAAAAAGTAAAAAGAAAATGCAAATAGTATGATGTGCATATAAAGATTAAAGTGTCTATCTGACTAAGTAAGCAGATAAATTTAAGTGGGTATGTGAAGGTAATATGTGGAATGGTTGGTTTTTATTATGAAGATGAGTTGATCAAGTGTCCATATGGCCTGGAGAACGTTTAGTCTCTCAGTCCTGGCCTTGATGGTACAGAGACATTTCTCAGAATGTAGCCATGTGAACAGGTTATGGTTTTGGTGGTAACTGACCTTAATGATGCAGATGCCTGATTGACAGCTTGACACTGCCTGTACTTTCTCATTTACAGTACAGACCAAAAATTTGGTGTGTCTCATTCAATGCTTTTTCTGTTCTTCCACGACTATTTAGATTGTAGCCACCCTTTGCTTTGATTACTGCTTTGCACATTGTTGGCATTCTAATAAATTATTCTAAGCAACCCTTATAGGCAAACCTGAAACCCATTTCAGGTGACTACCTGTTGAAGCTCATTGAAATAATGCCAAGAGTGCAATGCAGTAATCAGAGCAAAGGGTGGCTATTTTGAAGACACTGGAATATAAAACGTTTTCAGTTATTTCACCTTTTTTTGTTAAGTACATACTAACTCGTGTTCATTCATAGTTTTGATGTCTTCAGTGAGAATCTACAATGCAAATAGTCATGAAAAAAATTATAATATAAAAAAAAATATATAAAAAAATATAATATAAAAATAATAATTAAACGGATTGAATAAGAAGGTGTGTCCAAACTTTTGGCCTGTACTGCTTATAAATAAATAAATAAATAAACAAACAATTGTTCTTTAATTGTAACTGATCCCATTAGTCTTCACCACAGCAGATCATCCACCACAATCATCTTAACCACCTGGATGTCTTCACTCACAACACCTATACATATCCATTAATAGATTTTTTTTACTTGTTGAATACGTCCCTCTAATCAAATTCCTAATTTTACTCACACTCGTTACGTCCAATGGGAATCACAGCATCATCTCTGCCACATCCAGCTCCCTTTTCCTGCCTTTTGATCCGAGCCACCATCTCCAACATATACAACATTGCAGGCCTCACCACTGTCCTAACAACAATCCTGATCTGGGTGGAGTTTCCATGTTCTTTTCATGTCCGCGTATGTTTTCTCAACTCCCAATCCTCTGTCCTCATCCTGCTGGACCTTGCCACTGCCTTCGATACAGTGAATCATTAGATTTTACTGTCCACTTTTTTTCTGGTACGACACTTGAATGGTTCCGCTCCTATCTTACAGGCAGGACCTTTGAAGTGCCTTGTAATGGGTAGTTACCAGAGCCCCGCAGGGCTCAGTACTTGGACCGCACTCCTTTTCATTATACGTCATCGCTGGGCACTAGGGCACATGTTTTTTCTAGCTGCTTCTTATAAAAAATAAAAATAAAACAATCGTTCAAATGTTTTGCAATTTCCTGCATCAGGTAAATGTTCGTTTCAGTCACATATTTCTGGAAAAAATGTCATAGATTTAACTGTTACTATCAAACTTCACAACATGGCTGTAACCTTTGTTTGCCAAACTTGGGATACCTTCAGAGACATGCTATCTGTATGGGGTGGTGTTCCCATGCTGATCCAGGAGACACACCCAGAACAGGACATCAATCTGTTGCTGGGCACAAAGACAAACACACTATATAGGGGCAATTTGGAGCAGCCAATTCACCTTGAATTCATTTCCTTGGATTGTGAGAAAATTCCCAAAAACCCAATTCCACCCAGATTGGGGTTCAAACCTAAAACCCCAGCAATGAGAGGCAGACGTGCTAACCACTAAGTCAAGCCTTAGTCTAAATTTGAATCAGAAAATAAAATAAAAACTATTATTCGAGTTAATGAAAGCCAGAGATCTTTGGGTGTCCAGCTGATTTTTAGAAGCGCAAGATGCATTTTAACATAATTTTTTTGTTATTTTTCTCCATTTATTTTTGGGGTGCATGTTGAAGGTAAGATAACTTGCTAAGCTATTAAATCAAATTACACCATTAATAAATAACCACATAATTAAGGTGTGTGTGACATATCTGTATTCAGTTTCAGTACAAATTTCCATTAAACATGATGGAGGACACATGATGAGGAATAGGCTTTTATTTTAATCAATAAGCTTGTCATAAATTATCGGACATAAAATAATCTTTTCTCCGGAGTTACAAAGTGGAGACAGCGAGTCATCGCTGTGTTTAATTCCCCAAGAAAACTGAAGAGGAACACGATCCTAGCTTTAGAAACAGCACAGATCCAGGCAGCTCAGGGCTGTGTGTGTTACATTGTACTGTCCATCCGTCTGTGTGTGTGTACGGGGGATTGTACTCTGTGTGTTTTTGGGCTACGTCACTGCTCCACCTTTTCATACATGAAGATATAAATCGCTCAGCATGGTAAACTAAACCCACACTCATGATTAATAAAAAATGGGATTGAGATAAATGAGAAAGACAGAGTAAGAATTTGTTATACAGACGAATGGAATGACGAAGACGTGACTACAAGTAAAAGGCGGGTTCGAGTAAAGAAACAGCAGTATTAAACAGTATTAAAGGACAGGTAAAGAAAAACGACGGTGTTTTGATCACAGGGTGGGACTAAATTACAGATTGGCGTCAGTGAACATAAGGGCAGGAGACTAAATAAAAAAAAAAAAAAGAGGACTTGGACACACGCAACAATACATGTGAGAGTGGACTGTAGAGCGTCTTTTTTCTCATTAGCACAGCTTGCACTGATTCATGTTGCTGCTTTATTTTCTCTCAATGGTCTTTAAAGCCCACCCCCTTCAGGCACCACATGCTGTGACTGACCCGTGGGGAGGTGGGAAGTTTGTGTCTTTGTAGGACGGCGTCTCCGCCACGATAACGTTACGATGGCATACAGAGCCGGCGCCGATCTATTTGGCCAACTGCTGCTGGACGTGGAGCAGGAACTCGTAGTAGGAGAAGGCCGATTCAGAGCGATCTTCAATCAGGTACTGGAAGAAGTTACTCTTAGCAGACGGGTCATCTCTGAAAAACAAGGCGGCAAATAAATACAGAGATATCAAGTAACAACTTTAAGCCGTTTATTAGGAACGTCTAAACTGTAGCAACGTGTATCAACTGTGTTTTGAGTTGTGATTATTTCAATAAACAGTAACTGTTTTTTAAAAAAGAAAAGAAAAGAAAAGCTGATTTAATTCAACAAAAAAGAGACCTTAAAGATGAATAGGCGTGATAAATGCTCGGGTTTGTTTAATACCTCTTAGGTCATAAAATGCTTTTGTTTTAGAGCAGGGGTGTTCAAACATTTTGCAAAGAGGGACAAATTTGATAAAAGTGAAGATGGCCTGGTACACACACTGGTATAAAACAATTTTCATCACCACGACTACCTTTATTTTCTAAATGACAACGTAACCGGATATAAGCAACTCAGGTGTGAACAACTCTAAAGCCACAATTCTTTCATCTGAAGAGTCAGATAAAATTAGACAAACTGTATAAATACCTTACATTTAAAGTATTTACATTCAAATTTAAGGTCAAGCAGCTCCCAGCTGCCTGTGACTACATCACGATATGTCCTTAATTCTGCCAGAGGCAGACACATAGTATTTGAATGGTGCTGCCATCATGTGCTAAAAGGTGGAATTACATTGTAAAAGGTTTTAGATTTATTCATTACGGACAGAACTACTGAGCAATAAATGACACATTATAAGCCCGGGCTGTTTGAAACCTGACTGCGGGCTGCGATTGGTCTGCGGGCCAGACTTTGGATATGTCCGTTTGAGTGACCTTTGTCAAATGATATGGGACAGTCAACAATAGTCACAGGTTCTGTTCTGCTCTGGAAATTTTAGTGAATTTTTGAGTTTAGAGTTTTTGTAACTTTTTCCAGCCTGATAAGCATCAAAAGGTATTCAGATTCTGAGGTCCTCTTCAAACAAACCACAACACACTTCTAAAATGTGTCATGACCGATTACAGTTTATTACACAGAGCTCAGATTCACTCATATTCCACTGACTGGAAAAAAACACATGACCAATTTCCCCTTTAAAAAAAACTAAATTATAGAGAATTACACATATAATAACGGATGATTAAATATTTATATTATGTTAATTACATAATTAAAAAAATATATCTTAAGACTTGTGTAAAAGTTAATTAAACATTAAAACATAAATAATATGGGTGTAACGTGACACTGTAACGTGACACGAACCATTCGGTACAAGGAAGTCAGACAGCGAATACAACAGAACATACATTCCTATAGGAATGCGTGACCCTAACTAATGCGCGAACCTAAAATAAAGCGGCGAGCTGTTCACACTGCTAAACCTGTCAGAGGCGGAGCTTAGACAGTGAGCGGAAACCATATATGGAAATAATCCGCCATCTTTATTCAAATCAACGTGTGGAAAGATTATGTATTACATATTAGGTATTTGTTACCTTTAACACTAATTTGACTAAACCAATGGTTGCCAACCAGTCGTTCACGATCTCCAGGACTATGCAAATCGATTGCGATACACTGCACTGAATAATGCATTACATATATTACAAAGATTCTTTGTCAATTTCACAGTACATCTTACTACATATAGCAAATTGAAATGTTGTTACTCTCTCCCTATAGATAAAGAGAGAGCAAACTGCACTCTTATTGCGTAAATAGCTGCGGCACTGTGCATCCGTGATAGTTCCCAAGCTCCTTAAGCACGGCTTTCATAAACTATGCTTTAAAATGGAGCGAGCTATGCTGTATTTATAACATTAGCACCCAAAGTTTTTGATGTCTTGGTACTAGGTCCTGAACGCATCTTGTGAGTCAAATGGAGCATCTTGTGGCGGGGTGTGGCCGCACACCAGTTTGTGAATGGGGAACGTGCGTGTGTTATTGTGCTGTAACGAAAGCACTAATAACACAGTTAATTACGTCCTTCATTTCTCAAACCTGTGGAGTGTTCCACAGTGAGCTACCAATGTGCACTGTGAGATTAATGTAAGGGTTTTAATGTTCCAGAGACCGTGCACAAAAAAAAAAAAACCTGCAATAAAGTAAAGCTGTAAAGTGTGCGAGAATATGCTTTACATTTACATTTAGTTATTTAGCAGACGCTTTTATCCAAAGCAACTTACAAGTATACCAACTTGATGGAGGTCAGAACACAGGGTTGATACAGGACCCTGGAGCAATGAGGGTTAAGGGTCTTGTTCAAGGACCCACATTGGTAACTTCAGTGGACCTTGGATTTAAACCCTCAACCGTCTGATTGATAGTCCAACACCCCACCCACTGAGCTAGCTCTCCCACATATGCTCAACAATAAAATATCTGACCTCCCCGCATACCAAATTTTTCCTGGAATGTAAGGTCCATCCTACAGTGTAAACCGAACCGTGGCTTTTGTGTACCGTTACACCCCTAATAAATAATGTTTTTGGTTAAATTTATGCAAAAATGCACTGAAACCTGTACAAAACTTTAACCTAAAAATGTTATAAATACTACTTTCCTAATTTAAAATCCCAGGGAAAAAAGTCTGTTGGCTCCAAGAAAACAATAAAGCAACAGAAGAAGTCATACTTCAGAACATGGAAGGCAGCACTAAAGCCTCTGGATTCCTGCAGCCAGGAAACAAATGCTGTAGTTCTTTCCGATGCCACAGTCTCCAGTGTTGGAATCTCCACCTGTGCACACAAAACAAAACATGTATAAATCTTTTTTTGTGCAATAAATTCTAAATGTACATGTAAAGTCTAATCTTGAATCCTAATCTAAGATGGTAAAACTTAAGACTAAAGTTTAAAGTGATTCATTTTGCCTACTGTGCTTACACACAGAGGAATTTGTCCTCCACATTTAACCCATCCGT
>JAOUQT010071409.1:0-10270 GCA_025769995.1 Xyliphius kryptos
ACTAAATGAATGAAAGTTTGTATTGTTTATAAAATCAATAAGACTTAAGGTTGGGAATAAATCATGGGAAAGAGGTGTACCTGTACTCCGCTTTGCGTCGGACCTAATACCGCTTTCCCGTGATTTATTCACAATAACGCCGCCCTCTTGTACCTTATTGCTTTATTATAAAATGAACAAAATCAATCTAACCTATTTAAAATCTTTACATAACAGAAATTAGATGCATAACACGAAACATGTCTGTTTATGTCCCGTTACATATTTACATCTGACAAACGTTGGCATGACTTGAGAGGCGAGCCATTGGCCATTAAGTGTAAACTTGCCCGCCCTCAAAGCCTGTAATTGGTGGATTCAGTAACAACACGCTCCCATTGGTCGTCGGGGATTGTTGTTTCCGCTGCTCATGAACTGTATGTTTTTATAGCGGTTTGGAAGGAGCTTTGTTTAGTTCGCAGGCTTTCGGCGCAGCGTCCTGGGTTCGTATCACCGTCGCTCCAATGTCACGCTGTTTGTATGGAACCCGAGCGTGTGATTAACCTGCCGCTGGTTTTTTGGAAGCAACGCCTCAGTTATAAGTGGCTCGCGCATGGTTAGCATGCTAAGCTAACGGTCCCGCTCTGTAGACTGTGATGAAACACTTCTATTCAGTTTGTTTGCTTTAATGCTCTTAGGGTCGCAGTATATTCACAAAAAATATAGTGTTTCCAAGAGGAGGAATGGGTTACATAGTGTTCATTTGGAGAGAGTTGCACTTTGTTTACATAGCTGAGTTCTGAGAAGTCTTGTGTTCTAGAACTGTACTGTTCTGTAAAACCAGAGAACATACAGTACCGGTCAAAAGTTTGGACACACTTATTGTCTACGTTATCAGTTCCACTCTCCGTAAACATGGACTTTGTAGTTTTACAATTCCAGACTGTAGTCCATTTGTCTGTGGACTACAGTACATACTGTGTACGTCCCCTTTACTCTGTTCTAATGGTCACCGAGGTGTTTATATGAAACTACAGGAGCACTGCTGCATCAAAACCCCCTCACTGCACCGGTCACTGCAGAACAGACAATAAAAAATACACCACCCAAATTATGCTGACCAATAGACATTGGCTCTCTGTAGCTGCACGCTTTCAGTACAGGGTACTGACTCTGGACTACAGGACAATCTCTGGATCTGCCCCTCTTACTTTGCCTCCATTTTTCCAAATTACACTTTGACTTGTTCACTGTGCTCTATTTTTAAGAAACATCTTAAATCAAATCTCTTCCACAAGCACTTGCTATAGAAAACAACAATAATAAAAACAAGAAGCCAGATTGGATAAGGATCAGGTTTGATGGTGATACTGTAGCTTTTTTTTCTTAACAACTGATGTGTTGTTTTCTTATTTGTGAGTCGCTTTGGATAAAAGTGTCTGCTAAATGAATACATGTAAATGTAGCAGTCTAAGTCTAAAAGCAAAAGAAACAGATGGACCACAGTCTGTAATTGTAAAACTACAAAGTCCATCTATATAAGTGGAGGAACTAGACAATGGAGCAAAAAGGGGGCGTATCCAAACTGTAGTGTTATGATTCATAAATGAGTTTGTAATTTAGAGAATCAAGTGATTTATGGTAGAACACATGCTTAGGTTAGTTTAGTATCTTTAATGCAGTGGTGTTAGCATGTGTCTGAACCATGAAAGTAAACCCATGCAGACACAGGAAGAACCTTCTCCACCTTTCCTAGAAATCAAACTCAGGACTCTTTATTTTAAACGAGTTTTCATTGTTCAGACCTTTGACCTGCACATGACCTTATTAAATACTGACTCTCTCTTTCCTCAGACCACACATTGCTTGACGATGGCATCTGACTCGCCGCGCAGACCGAGTCGCTGTGCCGGAGGAGTGGTGGTTCGAGCTCAGGCCGCGACGTAAGAACTTTCTGTCCTTGTGATTACTCATGTCATGTGGTGTTTTTGCTTTATTGTATGCTGTGTTGGTTTTATGTGCAGGTATAATGTTTATACTTGTACTGTAAGACATGTGGTTAAAAAAATCAGCCTTGTGACCTGTAGGTCTTCGGTTCAATTTCCGGTTCAGTACTATGGCTGATGTACCCTTGAGCCAGGCAACTAGCCCCAATTGCTATCAGGGCGTTGTATACAGGGCTGCCCACCGCTCCGGCCACGTGTGTTCACTTCACTCAGTGTGTGTATATGTCCGTCAGTGCACGGATGGGTTAAATGTGGAGGACACATTCCTCTGTGTGTAATCATTCATTCATCATCTCCTTAATCCTGCACTAGGGTCATGGTGGGGTTCCTCATGCCCATCCAGGGAAAAACGTAGATTGTGAAAACCTATGAGTTAAAAGGGACATGTCGGGGAAATCCTCTGTTCCCTGTATAAATCCACATTGTTGTTCTGTTGACCACAACATTTGACATGCATACTCATTTGGATCCTGTGAAGATTTATATACTCTGTACAACCACCAATAAGTGGCTCAAAATGTCTCCATCTCTACGTGGTAGGAGCAGCAACACCAGTGATTGGTGAAGCGAGTGTACAGAGGAAACTTAGGTGATGGTTTTTTGTTTGGTGGAGTTACATTGTTTTGTTAGATTTAATAAATTTTATAAAATGGGTAGTTCTGGTCCTTAAATCTCACTGTCCAGTCGTGACATTATTGACAATAATGCATATCTCTTAGCACTTCACATTCGTATCAATGCGTGATATACATTATTTTAAGTTATATACCATAAATATATATGGGGGGGAGTGTTTCCCCATGCCCATCCAGGGGAGACTGTCTCGGGCACTGAGCAAATACATCCAGGACATGGCACCAATCTTTCTCTGGGCACACACACACACACACACACACACAGACTATTGGGGTACTTTCTAGCAGCCTATTCACCTTGAATCCATGTTCTTGGACTGTGAGAGAAAACCCACGCAGATATGGGAACATGGGAATCCTATCCAGATTGGCATTCGAACCAGGAATCCTCAGCATTGAGTGAGAGGATGAGTGTGTGTGTGTGTGTGTGTGTGTGAGAGTTAGTGAGTTAGTGAGTGAGCCCATGTCCGTCCCGTGGTCGATTGGCACCCTGGCATGAGGACCCTTCTGTGACCCTAATAGAGGAAAAGGGGAGGATAATGAATGAATGAATCGTTCTCCCAGATTACTTTTTATTAAATCCCCTGATCCTTGTTTTTTTTCCTCAGACCAATTGTCACAAATCAATCCATGCGATCTGATAATCAATACTTTTTGCTGGAACATATTTGTAACAGCAGTTGAAAGTCCCCAGATTAAGCTAAAGCCCTTGTTTCCATGGCGTGATTTCGAGCGATCTCTGAAGGTACCAGGTGCAGGAAGCATGTTTTGTGCTTTCATTTAAAATATGTACATTTATGCAAATGTATGTAAATGAAAGCCCCACAATCACAACTCAAGTGTGATGCCTTTGTTTTTGCTGCTTCTGTTTTTATTTTTAAATGACGAGCTACACCTTTCATATAGCCGTATTTGTATAATTCTACATAAATGGCATGTTTAATGTCTTACACATTAACATAATCTGAGTTATTGCTCTCTTTGGTGAAGAAAGCATCTAGACCTATAGACCTAAAGGATGTCTTTGTGGTTGATTAAAATGCTTTCACATGACCTCTCTATATGAGCCTTAGGAGCTGTATGTGTAGAGATGTACAAATCTGTATCGAGATCTTTATTTTGATGGGGCTTCAGTCTACGTTTGATTTCACAATGAGGGCTCTTTTAAGAACGGAGCTGCTAATAATCTCATGAATTCACAGCTATCAAGTGGCCATATTGCTGATGTTACCATCACACAGCTGGCATGAGACACTTTATTTACTAAACAGCTTTAAGTATGTCCCCCTGAAATGTTACAGGTTGTAAAATTGTCCTAAAATGTTTGATGGAACCCAAATACTGTGTTTGGAGTGCTGAGATTTTTTTTTTTTTTTTTTTACTGGTTCTTGTCTTATATATTGTACTTTATTCTGTTTTTTAGGGAGCAGTCTTATATGGAAAGTGTGGTGACCTTTCTGCAAGATGTGGTCCCTCAGGTTGGTTATTGTTTGTACTGGGATTTAAGTGGAGCACAAACATGATACATCCGCTTATTGTCCATGTTATCAGTTCCATTTACAGTAAAGATGGACTTTGTAGTCCTACATTTATAGACTTGTAGTTTACTACAGTACATACTAATGGTAAGGACCCCGAAAGTACCACCACAGAGCAGGTATTATTTTGTCGTTGCATCAATTCCACATTTACATTTAGCAGACGCTTTTATCCAAAGCGACTTACGAATGAGACTCCTATCCCAGCAGTGTCACTGAGGTGTTTAAATGAAACTACAGCAGCACTGCTGCACTAAAACCCCCCTCACTGCATCAGTGTCACTGCGGAACTGACTATAAACAATCCACCACCCAAATTATACCTGTTCTGTGATGCTCCTGACCAACAGAGAACCCACAGGGGACTCACAAAAACAAGAAAACATATGGTAAGTGGAGGAAATAGACATTGGAGTAAGAAGGGGGCATGTCCAAACTTTTGACTGGTACTGTAAATAAGGTACAATGAGTCCTTTTAATCTGTATTATTTGACAGAGAATGTACTTTGCAGCTAGGTTTTATCTGCTATCTATAGTTTAAAGTTTACACAAGCATTGAATCATATCGCACCGGTTTAATGTGGACACACACACACAAAGGATGAGAACAGAGAAAAGGGGTGTGGTCACCACCTGCAGGAGCACTTCTTTATAAGGGGGGAGGGGGGGTGTCTTGCTAAGTGCCTCTCATTTTTACCTGTTGTCTGGTCCATTTGCACAACAGCAAGTGAAATAGATACACAATCAGTGTTGAGCACTAACTGGACAGGTTGGTTTCACACGTGTGCTTGGCTTGGAGTTACATTGTGTTGTTTAAGTGTTCCCGCTATTTTTTTGATAAATATGACATATGTGTGATATATGTGTGTGTGTGTGTGTGTGTGTGTAAACTGTGTCTTGTTGTATAGATGTCGAAAATCATGCAGTCTAAAAGAAGTCTACTAACAGTCTGACCTTTACAGCAGTGACCTCAGAGTTGGCAGCACCACGGGAATGGACATTCCTGCCACTCCCTTGCTTTGGAATTGACATGTAAAGAGAGACACATTACAAATGCTCTATTGAGGTTTTTGCTGCTCTGTTCTTAGAATAAAAAGGACTCTTTCATTTCAGTGTGAGTAAAGTTAGACCGGGATCAAGAATTCATCACCCAGCAGACCCAGCATCTGTATTACTGGATGTTTAAGCAACTAGCTTTTGGGTTTCTTATCCCATTACTGATGGCGGCACGGTGACTTAGTGGTTAGCACGTTCTCCTCTCAGCGCTGGGGGTTCCCGGTTCGAATCCCTATCTGGGTGAAGTTTCCATGTTTTTTACATAGGACGGCACAGTGGCTTAGTGGTTAGCACGTTGGCCTCTCAGCGCGGGGGATTCCCGGTTCAAATCCCAATCTGGGTGAAGTTTTAATGTTATCCATGTGGGTTTCCTCCAGGTTCTCTGGTTTCCTCCCACAGTCCAAAAACATTTACATTTAGTCATTTAGCAGACGCTTTTATCCAAAGCGACTTACAAATGAGAAAAAAACAGCTACATTGTAGTACCATCATCCCTGCGCATTACTTGACCTGGCTCTATTTTCTTTTTTACGCACACACGCTATATTCACTTTTAATCCACATTATTAGATGTTCTCCTATGGATGGGCATAGGGACCCAAAAATAAACCCACCACCCTAGTAGACAATTAAGAAAAAGGGAATGGGCTAAAATGAGATTTTCATTGGTCATAATGTATCCATCCAATATGTTAATCCTCCACTAGGAATGCGGCTTTATTTTTGGGTCCCTATGCCCATCCAGAGGAGAACGTGTATCGCTGGGCACAAAATCACACACATTCGGACTATATGGGGGCAATTAAGAGCATCCAGTTCACCTTGAATTGAAGAACATGGAAACTCTACCCTGATATAGAACGAATAGTCTAATTCAGTATACAGGATATTTACATTCAGCTGATGCTTTTATCCAAAGCGACTTACAAATATGCCAACTTGGTTGGGATTAGAACACAGAGTTGATGCAGCAGTCTGGAGCAATGAGGGTTAAGGGTCTTGCTTAAGGACCCAAATTGGTAACTTCAGTGGACCTGGGATTTGAACCCCCAACCTTCTGATTGATAGTCCAACGTCCAAACCACTGAACTACCACTCCCTAGGTAAAAATTTAAACCTGGATCCCCAGTGCTGAGAGGCAGACATGCTAACCCCATGAACTAAATGTATAAATGAGATTGAATGGATGTGATGTGTCATATGAATGAAGCACATATCCAACTGGATCATACAGCAATCCAGCAACACAACGCTGACTCAGCTGTTCTAATATTTGTGAAAGGCATCACACACTACCTGCTCACATGCTCCTCACACAAATGCTTAACAATACAAAGAACTTCTAAGCTTTGACCTCAGTCATTGTATTTTATGATGTACAGTAAATAAAATGAGGTCATGGAAATTCCAGCAGCAGGTTTTTGTAATTCGCCCGACACAACACACCTAGTTCACAAAGGCTGTGTCGTCGGCAAAGAAAATACAGACGCAAAAGGGAAACGGTGTTTCTCTAAAATTTCAGAGCAGATAAAAACATATTGTTGTAAAGTTCCGCTTTGTGTCATTTCACACCAATCCAGACACCAACACTGATGTCTGATTACTTTTTATCGGAACAGTGTCATGAAGATGATCGATCATTAAATTAGTAATAAACTCCCAAACAATATACAGTACATTTACCGGTATGAAGAGAAACTAATCAGGATCCTAACTGTGTGGATTTTGCATGTTCTCTCGGTGTCTGCATAAATAGTCAGGTGAATTTTATGTGTCATTTATGCAATCGTGTCTGACCTTCGAACACTGTAGTTTCATTTACAATAATATTTCTTGGTAAAGGTTTTTATGAGGTCGGTAACCAAGGGCCGTGTTTTAGCAATCTTTCGCCAGTCATTAACTGAGCACCATGCAGCTTGATTTAGAGCGTGTCAGTGTGTCTGTTATCGTAACGAAAGAATAACGCAAGGAGTAAAAACCATGTACTATTCTGTAATTTATTAATGGGTTTGTGGAAACATGACGACCTGAATTAACCAATCAGTGTCACTTGCCATTCCCTTTAACAATAATAAAGCAGCCAACGAAATTTTTCGTCATGCATGAGCGCCTGCGCCTTTCTCCCGGACCCCTGCTGTGTGCCACTAATAAGCCGTGGTGCGTCTAAGACAAAGAACTTTCTCTTACCCGTTTGTGTGGGGTTAGTGTTGGGAGTAGCACGCTGTTTCACTAACGTTTTATTGCTGGAAGCCAAGCGCTCTTTTGAATGCGTCCCATTTTCAGTCATTCATAAATAAGAGACGTAGATATAATATACTACAGTCACTGATTATGAATGAAACCCCAGCTTTTTCCCCCCTTTAAGCAACTACATATTGCAGTTATATATGTATATGTATGCTGCACAAAATGTTGCAGCGGTGTATTGGCGGCAGAAAGCACGCTAAATACTACATTATTACATTCACACACCAACAGCAATAAACATACCGAGCTTATTATAGATACTGGATTTATTGTAGGTGCTCACAGCGTGCTGCTACGCTAATGATGTTTTTTACTAGAATGCGTCCAGTAATACAACTTCAGACTTCTTTTGAATGCGTCCTGTTTTCAGAATTGCATAAAATAGGGGTGCAGAGACGTAAATATGTACTGCTTTATGCTTTTATTCTTATACAATAACATGCTTGCTTATTTAGACTGCATGTATGAATGAAGTGTATTACGTGTGAATGTAAACGTGAGGCCGGGAGGCGGCCTGCGGATTAGTCAGCAAACACCGCTTATTAGTTTATGAGGGTCGCAGAGGGGTTCCCCATGCCCATCCAGGGGAGAACGGCATCTTCGGGCGCAGGACAGGGCGCCAATCACTCACACATACACTATACAGGGCAATTTAGAGCATTCAATTTACCTTGAATCCGGAGACCAGAGAACCCGGATGAAACCGACGCAGACACAGGGAGGTCATGGAAACTCCACCCAGATTGGGATTTGAACCGGGAATCCCCAGCGCTGAGAGGCGAACGTGCTAACCACCAAGCCACCGTGCCGCCCTTATCTAAACATATCTAAACATTTTCTAATACACATTTTTATATATAATTTATTATGGGTTGAGAAATATAATCATCAGTATGTTTTTATTCTGGAAAAAAATGTAATTGTGGTTTGTGGCATGTTAAGCATGTGAATAGCTTCCTAAAGACCCCCTAAGGGTTAGAAAAACAGGGGGACTGTTGTCCTCAAAATCTCAAATTCTTCAGTCATACTAGTGTTAAGAACCAGGTGGCGCTCTGACTTTGGCGGATTGCTATTTTAGCGCTGCAGCTACCTGGATTCAATGCGCTTGTCTCTAAGGTTTTTTATTTTACTGTGAATGCAGAACAGACAGTATAGTTTAGCTGTGTATCTGCATTCTCTGTACAAATGCAGTGAAATTTAAAGGCGTTCTGTTGTATTCAGCGTTCAGCCGTGCACCTGGATTTGCCGTCGCCAAGAGAGATATACGCCAGAAATGTACCTGAACACACTTCATTTCGAGACGCAAGTGGTAGGTGTGAAAATAGACAGTTGGTGGGGGGGGGGTGTAAGACACCAACGAGCATCGTGACGCATCTTGCGACGCGTGTAAGATCAGACCCCAGGTCTCCTCTACCATGGTTTATGAACAATACAATCATTTTACAAGCATAATTAGAGTCTTCAATCTTTCTATCAGTATGTTTTTGAAATGTTGGATGAAACCAGATCCCACTCATACACAGGAAGAAACAGAACATGAACCCAGGACCTTCATGCTACAAGGCCGTAACGCTAACCGTTGCATCACTGTGCTGCCAGTCAGGTAATTTTAGAGATATTTGGAGATATGAATTAATTCATTCATTCGTTATCTTCAATTTATTTCTCTACAAAGGTTGCGGAAGGGTTCCCCATCCAGAAGGAGAACGTTTCGGGTATTGGGCTGATACACCCCGGACAGAGTGTCAGTCTGTCACAGGGCACGTACACACACAATAAAAAACATTCAATTTTACCTTAAATCCAGGTTTTTGGCTGAGTGGTGGCTCAGTGGATTGGACGTTGGACTATTTATCCAAAAGTTGTGGGTTCAAATCCCAGGTCCACTGAAGTTACCATTGTGGGTCCTTGAGCAAGACCCTTAACCCTCATTGCTCCGGGGTCCTGTATCAACCCTGTGTTCTGATTCCAGGTTGGGATATTTGTAAGTTGCTTTGGATAAAAAATCAACTAAATGTAAATGTTTTTGGACTGGAAACCAGCGAACCTGGAGGAAATCCACACGGACACAAGGTGAACATTGAAACTTCACCCAAATTGGGATTTGAACCGGGAATCCCCCGCACTGAGAAGCAAACGTGCCAATCACTAAGCCACTTGTGCCACCCTAATTTAATAATTAATTAATAAAATAAGAAAGGCTTTGCAAATGTAAAAACTGTCATGTGTCTCAGTCTTAAACATGATCCTGCAGAAGATACAGCAGGGCTGTAGCGTAGATAGAGAATTCTGGGAACTCCAGTTAAACTCTATATTAAATATTGACTATTTTATATCTTCTTCCTTTACAAAGGAAACCGAACAGCTGATCTTTCAGATTTAACTAGAACTGCTAATGTAATACATTTTTGTTTTTGTACTTGAAGCCAGAATACTTAAGAAACAGGTGGGGCATTACAGAACAGTCATGTAACGTTCTATTATCCTTTCCTAATTGGCACACAGACATTTTTGGGTGTTGGTGGTTAAGCCCAAAATAACAGCACCCATTGCCAAAATAAAAAAAAAATATATTAAAACATGGATTTTTCTCTTATATTATTTTTATTAACACAATTAATACACATTCACTACACAACATATCCTTGTCCTGGGTGTATTTTCCCAGTGCCTAAAATGTTTTCTCCAGGATGGTCTTGGAGACCCTCTTTGAATGACCCCAATAGAGGATTATTCATTCATTCATTATCTTCCGCTTATTCCTTTATGAGGGTCGCGGTTGGGTTCCCCATGCCCATCCAGGGGAGAA
>JAOUQT010071425.1:0-10269 GCA_025769995.1 Xyliphius kryptos
CACAGGTGTCTGCAATTGCTTTCAGTGATATAAAAAGCCCTGACACACATCACCATCAATGAGTTTAACTGACAAAACAAAAATGTTTTGCATAATAATTTGGAACAGTGTAATAAACAGAACATGGTTTCTACTCGACCAGGAGGTTTGCAGTCCTACCAGGATGTTACTGCTGAAAGATTTTTCGGCAAAATTTTACTGTCCTGTTTAGTTAAATTAAAACATAATCGTATGCAAAGGGGGCACAGTGGCTTAGTGGTTTAGCACATCCGCCTCTAAGCACTAGGAATTCTTGGTTCGAATCCCAATCTGGGTGGAGTTTTTATGTCCCGCCCATGCTCGTGTGGGTTTTCTCCGGGTCCAAAAACATGGATTCCTGGTAAATTGAATGCTCTAATTTGCCCAGTATAGTGTGTTTGGATGTGTGAGTAAGTGTGTACCCAGCGATAGATTTGTGCCCTGTCCTGGGTGTGCCCAGCACCCAAAAATTTCCCAGCACCCAAAAATTTCTCTTCTGGATGGGTATGGGAAACTCCACCCCAACCCTAGTAGAAAAATAAGCATAAGATAATGGATGGATGGATAAATGTATGCACATAGTCCCCCACTAAAACTTTGGCTTGCTTTTTAGGGTTCATGTTCGACACACTGGGCAGATACACCCAGGACAGGATTGCAAGCTATCCATGGGCACACACTGGGCTGCATGTGTCTGTCCAGCAATGGATTGGTGTCCTGCCCTGGGTGTATCTGCCCCATGCCTGAAATGTTTTCCTAGGGGCATGCCCCTAGTAGAGGATTAAGCCAAACATAATGAGATGAGATGAGGTTTTCAGTGTGTATGTGTGTGTGTCTGTGTGGGTTCTGGATCTTGTCTAAACACTGTGGTTTAACTCATTTTGTCATGTCTTTACTTATGTCTTTGTTAAAAGAAACCAGATCTAAGCTCCAATCTCAAAGCTCTTTATTCCTCCATCAGTGAGCTGAAATGACACTGAGACAGACACCACATCTTTAATCAGATGAAAAAGTCACAGCCGCTGCAAATAAATGTTTGTTTCGAGCATTGATGGTTTGATTAAAACTCATCTTGTATTTAATAATATGAGAAATCATAACACAATGAATGACATCTATCCTCTCATAACCTCGGAAATCATTCAAGGTTAGAACAGTGGAATTATAATGAAAACTAAGTATTAATCTGCTATTTTTTTTCAGAACCATTAAATGAAATCATTAGATATCCATCCAAAAGCAGTAATTTAGAAAGAACAAATAAGAGAACTCTTTGGAAATACTCTTACATATAATAAACCTTGATTTAATTGTGGATTACAATGTTAAATACCTGCAGTAAAGAAATAAAAACATTCTTTTGAAATTATCTTTCTACAGATTTCTCTTTTAGCTACAAGCATAATACCTGGGTACATTAGTAGTTGGAACCTGGAGACTTCACACAGACACAGGCAGAACATGGAAACTTCAGCCAGATGGGGATTCCAACCTGGATCCTCACCACTAAGAGGTGAAGGTGAAGGTCTTAAATAGCTGGTGATTATTGCGGTGTATAGAGAAAAGGTATCAGATGTTAGTGATACAAGTAACACATATACGGTGTGGTAGCTCAGTGGTTAGTGTCTTGGGCTCAATCTGGGAGTTCAAATTCTCCAAAGTTAAAAATGTGGGCCCTTAAGCAATGCCATTGTTCTTTATTGCTCAAGGAGATGCTGTATCATTAATTATCCTGTACTCTGACCACAACCATTCAGGTGATAGACTTGTACGTCGCTTGTACGTCATGTTTAGTGGATTAGCTTGTGATTTGTCATCCAAGGATAGTAATGAAGTTTTAAAGCTTATTGTTGAAGCTTCAACTTGATTAGAGGTTCTTTGAGGTAATGAAGTCCTCAAAGATAACTAAAAGAGATCTGGTACTGTAGTAGCTTTAAAGCAGGGTTCTCGAGGTTGAAGCTATCGGAGTTACTCGGAGGCGGGTAATGATACAGGGTTTTCAGTTGTTATTTATAAGGTTATTTATATATCAGAGCTTCGAAGTGACTAATGATGGAGCCGGTAATGAAGCAAGGATCTCAGATTTTTATATGGAAGTATGGACTGATCAGAGATTTTAAGATGCTGTTGATGTAGCTGGTTAGCAGAAACATTCTCCTAGTTTATAGGAGCTCTTTAAGCAGGATTCTTAGTTAATTGATGAAACTGACAATGGAGATGGTTAGTCATGAAAGAAGTAATAAAGCTGATGATGTAGCAGGGTTTTCAGGAGTTACAAATGGAGGAGTACAAAGTGGTCAAGAAAATGCAATATAGACAGTGAAGTCATTTTACAGCTTGAGGTTTTAATGGAGCCGATGCTCCTAAAAGTTATTGGTGGTTTTCAGAGGCCACTGCCTCTGAAGGATCCATGGTTTGTAATGCTGAATCCTCCAGAACCATCGGCTGCAACTGATACATTTTGTGATTCAGTTCATTTCTTAAGAAGGATGAAAGGACGGAGTTGGATACCTTGTGGTTTAGAGAAAATGGTGTGGGATCAGAATTCTAATGGCTACCAGCTGACCCTTTTAGATAACATGGTGCTCACAAGCTCCATTACGGCATAAGCCAGTTCTAATGCTACTGACCAGTCATTTAACCATGTGCTTCTACATCCAATGGAGATATGGAACCTCTCAAGCAGGCTGTGTGTGACATATATTGAACTTAGCTCTCATTTAGAGTGATTTATATGAGATGAGATGAGAGTGCTTTGCTTTTTCATCTTATCTTATTACATTACTAAATAAAAATAAAGTGAATACTGAAACAACACAATGTAACTCCAAGTCAACCACACATCTGTGAAATTAACCTGTCCAGTTAAGAAACAACACTGATTGTGAATCAATTTCACTTGCTGTTGTGCAAATGGAACAGACAACAGGTAGAAATGAGAGGCACTTAGCAAGACAACCCCTATAAAAGAGTGATTCTGCAGGTGATGACCACAGACCTTTTCTCTGTTCTCATCTTTTCTGGCTGATGCTTTGGTCACTTTTGCATTTTGTCAGTTCTCTCACCATAGAGGTAGCATGAGGTGGTGTCTACAACCCACAGATGTTGCTCAGGTAGTGCAGCTTATTCAGGATGGCACATCAATTTGAGCTGGGGCAAGAAGGTTTACTGTGTCTTTCAGCACTACGTCCAGAGCATTGGGCAGATACCAGGAGACAGACCAGTACACCAGGAGACATGAGCCTTATTTTAACTTGTTTTGAGGAATTTCTACTGAAGTTGGAGCAGCCTGTAATTAGATTTTCCAATTTGATTTTGAGTATGATTCCAAATCCAGACTTTCATGGGATAGTAATTTTGATTTACATTTTGATCATTTTTCTTTTCTTTTCTTCTCAACGCATTCCACTATCTACTAAAGAAAATTTTTCAACTGAAATATTTTATTCATGGAGATCTAGCATGTGTTATTTTATTCATTCATTATCTTCCGCTTATTCCTTTATGGGGGTTCCCCATGCCCATCCAGGGGAGAACGTCTTGGGCGCTGGGCAGATCCACCCAGGACAGGGTGCCAATCCATCGCTGGGCATAATACATTGATTAATTGAGAAAAGTTAAAAACTTAATGTGGCAGCACGGGGCCTTGGTGGTTAACAGGTTTGCCTCTCAGCAGTGGGGAATCCCAGTTCGATTCCAATCTGCGGGGAGTTTCCCTGTACTCATGTTATCCCAGTGTCTGTGGGGGATCCAAAAACTTGTACTTAAGGTACATTGGCTGCTCTAAAATGCCTCTATAGTCCGAGTGAGTGTGTGCCCAGCGCCCAAGACGTTTTCTTCCGAATGGGCATGGGGAAAGGGGACCCCCCCCCCACCCGCTATGCTTGTAGAGGATTAAGCGGAAGATAATGAATAAAAACTTACCTAGAAAACCAAAGAGGAGTAAAATCAGTGATCAATCATTTGGCTTAAACCTGGTAGATCTGCTTCCCACAGGTGTTCAAGTGATAAATAAAGAAAGGATGGCAAGGTGGTGTAGTGATTAGCACATCTGCCTCCCACTGCTTGGGATTCATATTTAAATTCCGATCTTAGGGTTTGTAATGCATACATACAAAATACAGTTGCGAGAAAAAGTATTATCTTGGTCATTAAATGTGTTCTGATCTTCATCTAAGTCACAACAACAGGCAAACACAGTTTGCTTAAACTAATACAACACAAAAATTGTATGTGTGCATGGTTTTATTGAACATAACATGTAAACATATACAGTGCAGGGTGGAAATAGTATGTCATCCCCTAGGCTAATGACTTTTCTGAGAGCTAATTGGAGCCAGGAGTCAGCCAACCTGGAAGGTACACACAATACTATGTGTGGAGAAAAAAAGGCACAGCACACCATCAAAACCTCATTCCCACTGTGAAGTATGGTGGAGGGAGCATCATGGTTTGTGACTGCTTGCTGCTTGGGGGCCTAGACAGATTGCAGTCATCAACAGAAAAATGAATTCCCAAGTTTTCCAAAACATGGCTGCCAACTGAAGCTCAACAGAGGATGGATGATGCTACATGATGACAACTCAAAACATAGATATAAATCAACAACCAAATGGCTTTAACAGAAGAAAATACGAGTCCTCACCTCAACCCTATTGAGATGCTGTTGCATGACCTGAAGAGAGCAATTCACACCAGATATCCCAAGAACTTTGCTAAACTGTAACAGTTTTTTGAAGAGGAATGGTCCAAAATTCCTCCTGACCGTTGTGCAGGTCTGATCTGCAACTACAGAAAATGTTTGGTTAAGGTTATTGCGGCCAAAGGAGGGTCAACCAGTTATTAAATCCAAAGGTTCACATACTTTTTCCACCCTGCACTGCGAGTGTTTACATGTTGTGTTGTGTTCAATAAAACTATGCAAACAAATGCAGAATGTGTTTTTCTATTGTTGTAACTTAGATAAAGATTGTCCATCCATTATGTTCCACTTAATCCTGTATGAAGGTTGCGGTCGGGTTCCCCATGCCCATCCAGGGGAGAAAGTTTCAGGTGCTTGGCAGATACCCCTAGAACAGGGTGCCAATCGATCACTGGGCAAGATGATCAGAACACATTTAATGACCAATTTATGCTTAGAGCCAATTAATGATTGTCTTGCAACTATTACAAACTTGGTAAACTGATCCAAATTTAAGGCTGAATTATATGTAAGTGGTGTAACTGAATTACACTGCACCAGACTCCCGTTACCGAATGGAAGCCATAAACCGTCTAGGGATAAAGGATCTCTTGAGCCTGTCGATTGAGGAGCTCAGTGACAGCAGCCTCACACTAAACACACTCCTATGTTTTATGATATCAATGTGTATTGGGTGACAATCATTATTCATGTTCGCAGTTTGTCTGAAGGCCTCCTCTCTGTCACTGTTATCAGAGACTCCAATCGAATCAACAAGAACATCCTAACTTAGTAATAGGTAGCACATCCACCTCCCCAGCTGTGGGAATCCAGGTTTAAATCCCGATCTGGATGGAGTTTCCATGTTGTCCCCATGTCAGCGTAGGAGTCTGTCTATTAAGCAGCTCAGTGTGAGCAGCCTCACACTTAACACACTCTTATGTTTTATGATATTGATGTGTATTGGGTGACAATCATTATTCATGATAGAAAGCAGTTTGTCTGAGGGCCTCCTCTCTGCCACTGTTATCAGAGAGTCCAGCCGAATCAATAAGAGCATCCAAACTTAGCTAAATACATTTGCTGGTTTTCTGTTTCTCCACCTCATGCACACTTTACTAGAGGAATGATTGCAATGCAATATGCTTGTTGGTCATTTCTGGGACAGCATGCATCCAAGTGACCTGCCAGCTACATTGTAGTAATTGGGGTTAAATGGCTTTAATTAGCAATGCATTAGTGGAGTCATGCTGCATGTTTGTCTGTTTAGAGTCTCTCCAGATACATTTTCATATGCAGTGTTATTAACAATGCAGGTGAATATAGTAAAAAAAAAAAATATATGTGCATTTTTTTTTTTTAATATGGGAAATACTGTAACATGTCCCAGCTCACACATTCTTCTTTCGATATATACAGTACCTGAAGGTACTGCAACTTTTAAAAAAAGGACCAAAAATGTATTAAAGCCCAATTGTTTTATGTGAAATTTTATCAATCTTACAAACTAATTTTAAAATAATTCTTTACCAATATGCAAATAGTTACTACTGGTTTAAACCATTGTGTTGCCCGTGTTGCTTGGATTTGACTTATAAATGTTGGTTTTTAGTTACAGCAGTTTCTCAACAAGACTTTCTATCCACAGAACTAATTTGAATTGTTTTTACTTTGGGGCTCCATTGTGAATAAACTTTAGACTGTTGTAATATACCCCCCCGGAGATCTGATTATCATCAATACTTGAACTGGCGCCAACAGTCATGTCACAGTTAACTCACTATGAGAATGTGTTTCTGTCCTGTTCATTACTGTGAACTACAGCTTCTGAATAATGTTATAAAATGTTTGTCTATATGTCTAAGTCATTCTTAATGATTTCTACATAAGCTCATGATGTAATGAAATATGGCGGTAGATGCAGTTTATCTGAAGGCAGATGTGAAACCCATTAATACACTACCCTAATAAATCTGTGTACACACACATCTAGGAGTTTTAGGCATATATTTGGATGTAGCTACACAGAAATTATGCAGAAACAGATTCTGAAGCTGTAATTAAGTTTAAATAGAAAAAGATACAGTGTTTGCTTTGTTTATACTTACTAGCTTATGTAAAACATTCAAATTATGCCTTCTTAATTGCGTTTCCGTTTCTAAAAGGAGAATGTGCTGCATAGCCCTGTGTTGCATTGTGCTGTTGCACACTCGCGATGGATGCCAGCCAAGGTTGTCTGGGCCCTAATTTGATTCAAGATTTATTCTGTACAAGTTTTTTTATTTTACTTATTTTAAAACCTTAAAAAATGTATTTTTAGACATTTAAAGAGGAAAACAGTTCGCAGTGTTATAACATCATCTGATTTTGTGTTTATTAAAAATAGTTTCGAAAGAATGACTTGGTTGATGGCGAGTCGATGCCGACTGCTGTTTTGTGCAGTGCAGTCGATACTTCATTCTGTAGGGTCCTAGAGCTCGGCAACTTTAATGAGACTGAAAAACTGTCTATTGACTCAGCAACTCATGTGTCAAGAGAGAATGCTACACCAGACCTCGTTCATTTGAAATGAGCTCTTGGAAAACACAAAACAATGCTTTGCTCCTGCTTTATTTCATCATCCATGCCAACCCCAGCTCACTAAACAACTACACTAACACACACTAAGCACATCTTGCTCTCTCTCCTCCATCAACTCTCAAAGTTATTCATTAGGAAAACAACGCTATTCATTCTGGACTTTTCAGGGAGTTTTGTGACCTTCCAGTCCCATGAAGCTGAAAGGTGTGACAGGCAGTGGCTCTTCTCTCCGGTTTTAATTAACACTGGCAACAGGAGATTGATGGGATGGAGATGCCGGTTGTTAGTATGCTACTTCCAACTGGTGAATGCGGCAATTAAAACCCGGCCAAATTTTAGAAGGACAATTGGAAAATGTGCATTTTAAATACAAGATTTATAAGCTGCTCCTTTTCACCAACTTGTACAAATTGATGATTTCTATTTTTGAATCTGTTGAAAATCCTGTGTCAATGCAGAAGGCAGGCCTTTCAACACAAAATATGCACAATAAATATACTTTCTCAGGACCTAACTCCCAGAATGCCAAGGTTTCAGTCCAAAAACATTTCATTATAAAACCTCTGTACTACACCAAACGTATTAATTAGTCCTTGCATATAAATTAGAATCCCATTCTTAATCCATAGGTCATATTATAATTTTTCTACGCTTTGCAGCTTCAACTTTTCTAGGAAGGGTTTTCACAAAGTTTAGGAGTGTTTATGGAAGCACATTTATTCATTATCTTCCGCTTAATTCTCTACGAGGGTCGTGGGGGCTGGAGAATGTTTCGGGCGCTGGCAAATACAGCCAGGACAGGCGGCCAATCTATCACTAGGCGCACACACATACACACACAGACTACAGGGGCAACGTGGAGCAGCCAATGTACAAACTCACACAAACACAGGGAGAACATAAAAACTTCACCCAGACTGGGATTCGAGCCGGGAATCCCCAGCGCTGAGAGGCGAACGTGCCAACCACTAAGCCACAGTGCTACCCTAAAGGCACAATTGTTAACAATTTCTAATAAATAAGATTAACCCTTGTCTAGATCTGGGCAGCATGATGGCTTGTGTTTAGCACATTTCCCGGTTCGCATCCCGATCTGAGTGTAGTTTCCATGTTCTCCCTGTGTTCGCATGGGTTTTCTCTTGGGTCACCAGTTTCCTCCCATGGTCCAAATAACATGGATTTAAGGTAGAACTTCTTAGAGTGAAGTTGTTTCTGTAGTCTGTAGCCCGATAGAGAATGAGGGTTGTCAGGAAGAGCATGCAGCATAAAACACCCTGCAAAGTCTAATATGAAAATTCAAATTCGGGTAAAAGGGTAAACCGCTGAAAGAAGAAGAAGAACTTTGCTCCAGATGTATTTAGGTGCGTATCATTGAGTACTTACTGCTAAATAATCACATTCTAATGCGTGGTGGTCTAGATTTTGCTGCCGCATGATATAGCAGACGTCTTTGCATCTGTTCTCGGGTTGGCTTGTTTATTGTGCCATGAAGGTGCACGCGTATTTGTATCCATTTGTGGGAGGTCACTTTCATCCTGGGGTAATGGTGAGCATTATGGTACAAGTCTTACTGCTTCACCATATGAAAGTGAGTGTGCAGGAAGTGGTGAGGCTATTCTATGCATGGGTGTTCGGCCAAGGTAAAGTGGCCTATTTGGCTATTTCAAATCTAATTTATGCAGATAGCACTTCTAACAATTTTACATTGTTTAAAAGCAGCTTTACAGTGTTATAAATCAGATCACTCAAAAAAACAGTCACAAGTGACATTGGCATTGAAAAAAAAATTGTTTTACAAGCTCAAAATCTTGTGAGGACCGAGTCTTAATGGAGACGGTATTGGACACTAGGGTATAGGTTATGTATATTAAGCCCGTGTCCATTTAAATGCAAGTCTGTTAATGAAAAATTAAAAGATATATAATATAAAATTGATTTCAGCCATTAAATTTAAATAAAATTTAGGTGAAAATGCCTCTGTGAAACTGAAAGTGCTCCATGGTGTCATCCTGGCAGGAGTACATCAGGTTCTATCCAAGGTTATGCCTTTTAACACGGTTATGAGCAGCCTCCCCCACCAAGGACAAATCTTACTCCAAACTGAAAAAAAGTTCTTCATATAAGTTCACAGCCTAATAAGGGCAGACAATTTGTTCAAAAAATCATTGTGGAGTCATTGTGGGCTGACCGTTTTCTGGAAAAGCCTGTCTCCCGCTGGTGGATTTCACAGAAGGGAAGAGAACCTATTCTTGCTTTAACATATAGCTGAACGCTATAGCGGGCAATAAAAGCGACTGCGGGTTGAGCTTTACAAAGATGCTCACTCACTGCTATACAGATGCAGAGCCATACGGATGCAGAGCAGGGCATTACCAAAAAGTCAAATAGGACAGAGATTGGCATGATTGAATTTACTGGAATACTAACTCCCCTGTAGAATGACAAAGGGGTCCATTAAGTTGCCAAAAGCATGTTTTTCCATGCACTCGCTTTCAAAATGAGCAAGACTTTAAGTGCTACATTGTAAGCACCAGAAATTAGTCTCTATCTCTCACTTTCTCTCATTCTCTCTCTCTTATCTGTTAACCACATAATGTTATAAAGAAGTTGTTTTGTAATGCTTCACACAGCTATGTTTTCTTTTATGTTTAGTTGCTATTACACATCACTGGATTCTTTTCATGAGGTAATTTATTAATCATAATACTAATATTTTCGCATGCATGTTCATGCTTTCTACACTTCTGTCAGGAAGCTACAACAGTATAAGTCTGAACACGTTTTGGTTTGTCCTCCTTTATGAAGGATGACCACCGAGGATGTTTTGGGGTTTAACAGAATAAAGCATACAACCCACACAATTTGCTCAGGTAGTGCAGCTTAGGTTTGCTGTGTTTGTCAGCACAGTGTCCTGAGCATGGAGCAGATACCAGGAGACAGGCCAGTACACCAGGAGACATGGAGGGGGCTGTAGGAGAGAACATCCGCCG
>JAOUQT010071435.1:0-10269 GCA_025769995.1 Xyliphius kryptos
GTCTGTTCCATTTGCACAACAGCAAGTGAAATTGATTCACAATCAGTGTTGCTTCCTAACTGGACAGGTTGATTTCAAAGAAGTGTGGTTGACTTGGAGTTACATTGTATTGTTTAAGTGTTCCCTCCATTTTTTTTTATAAGTGTATATTATGTGGCGCATTTATATGAATGTAAAGCCTTTAAAGGTGTGGGTGATTAGACAAGTAGCTCATCCAATCGGATTTAAGGACCGAAAATACCCGTTTTTTGATTCCTCTTTAAACCATCAACAAGCAACTCAAGGAGCTTTATGATCACAATCTTCAGCAAACCATAAAACACTTACTCCACAGCTTAATTTAGGGCATGCCAGTGTGTCCTGGCTATCGTGACGACGTGATTGACAGATGTGTTTTGGGCGTTGTGCAATAAACAATCAGCATGTCATTTTTTTGTTCATTTTAAGAAACTGGAGCAATATAACTCTGGCAGATTGCCATTTCAACGGCTTAGTGTGAGTAATTATGTGTAAATAAATGTTTACACTGTTTGCAGGAAATGTCATCACCGGTCGGGGCAAAGCTGGGCAGAGTGGTTAGTATATTAAATGAATGTTTATTAAACTTGCCCCAATTCTCTCAATTCTTACAATGATCTGTGAAGTTAAATGTGTTACAGTGGACGTTTATTATTGATTCCACCAGGTTAGTAAAGCTGTATTGATGACTATATTCAGAAAACTCATACATTTTCGTCACTGTCAGGGTTGTGTGACTCAGCAACTTAGAATATGGGCTACACTAATTATTTATGAGAAAACTACAAATACATACATACAAAATGCAAAGTAGATGATAAAATAGGTCTTGGATGTTGGAAAGTATTTAAATATGATAATTGTTTGATAAACTGCTGCATTTGTGATGTGTGTACATGCCATTGTAATACTAGCATCATTTTTACTTTTTTTTGTTTGTAATAGTGGTAGTTTTTTCTCATCTTGACCACATCCTCTGATTTCACTTGCTGTACTTGTCTCGATGCGATGATGATGCGTCTGTTACTGCAATACCAGCTGGCTTGAGCTTCCTGAGTTTGAAGGAAAGGCTGTTGCAAAAGAGGAAACGTGTGTTTATAAATTTTTTGGACAGGCAGAACAGTTAATGGGAGGGAGAGTGAGCGAGAGAGTGAGTATGGAATGTTGTGATGTCACTAGCTAAGTCATACACAAAAGCAAGAAGGACAGCAGTACTCATTCTACCGGTCTGCAAAGTCTGCTGTAGACTATCCGCACCCAACTGTGAGTACAGATCTTTTTTAAGAATCTCCTTTTTTCTATCTCACTCTTCTTTTGCTTTTTAGACCATGCTTTTCACCCAGCTTTCAAAAAACTTACAGACCACTCAGTCTGCCTTTGTCTCTCTCTAGCTTTCTCTCACATACACTCTTCCTTACTTTGACTGACTCATTTTGTAGAAGTCAATATAAAATGTTTTGTCCTGATGGGCATTTATAATGTTTTACTCTTGTAGCTTTAAGTTACAGAAAGATGGGATATAAATAGAACTTACATGCCTTGGGGTTTTTTTGAAGAATCTCCTCCCATTAAAGCAGGAGAAACGGCATGTTTGACCAGTGATGGTATTAAGGAACCTCAGACAGGCTGAGTCAACCAGGAAGGAGAGAAAGAGTAAACGGGGTTAAAAACGACGAGACAAAGAAACAGTTAAAAGGGAAAGGCTCGACTCAGTTGAACGAAAACCTTCTAAAAACTGACAGCAAGCAAACACCAGAGCCGGGGCAGATTACTTCCAGATGTTGTAACTTGTCATTTTTCCCCAGCAGTCGTCCAGCTGCTTGCTGCCGCTCAGTGATGAGCGAGTGAGTGCGTGTGGTGAGCGGCAGGGCGCAGGAGCACCCCGGCATCTACACTGCACATCCTTTTTACTCCCCACAAGTGTCACAAGTCATCTAAAGGGCGAACAGACTGTCAGGACGGAGCAACCATGCTGCAGCAGATCCTCAAGGACATGTACATCGACCCGGATGTGCTGGACGCTCTAAATGAGGAGCAAAAGAAGATATTGTTTCTGAAGATGCGCCAGGAGCAGGTACGCCGCTGGAAAGAGCGCGAGGAAAAATTGGAGCATGAAGAGAAGCGTAAACCCAAAGCAAGGCCAGGTACAGTCTATAGTATGCCACATGTTCTCACAGATATCTGTAAGCTACATGGTATCTGACTGGCATTTAGAGATTGCAAACTATGCTTGATATGTTTTTGTTGTGAGTATTCATGGAACTTGAATAGTTTTGTTTGATGCCACTATCTGCTTTCTCTTCACATTTGCAAGATCTTTGTTCGTTCCACTCCACAAAGTTTGTTTGACCAATTGAATTACTGCTGATGTTTGGGGTTAAGATTTTAGATAATGAATAATGTTTAAACCAGTGTTTTTTTTGCCTCTCTTGGATTCTGATGCCATATAAAACCAGTGTGAGCTGTTAGCGCCCCCAATGATGACACTGCCTATTTACTTTTCACACTATATTTATCTCATCTAATTATTTATTATCTTCCACTTAATCCTCTACTAGGGTCGTGGTGGGGTTCCCCATGTCCATTAGGAGGAGAACGTGTCGAGTGCTGAGACACACCCCAGACAAGGGGCCAATCTATCGTTGGGCACCTACTCACTCAGCCACACACACACACAAACTATATGGGGCAATTTAGAGCATTCAATTGACCGTAAATCCATGTTTTTGGACTGTGGTAGGAAATCAAAGAAACCAGAGGAAACCCATGCGGACCAGATCAGTATTCAAATGGATAATTCCCAGTGCTAAGAGGTGAACGTGCTGACCACTACGCCACTGTGCCACCCTCATCTCATTATCTTCTACTTAATCCTCTACAATAATCACAGTGGGGTTCTCTATGCCCATCCAGCAGAGTATGTTTCAGTTACTGGGCAGATACACCTGGGACAGTGTACCAATACATTGACTGGCACACATACACACACACTATTAAGGGGCAATTTAGAGCAGCCAATTCACCTGAAATCCATGTTTTTGGACTGTGGGAGGAAACCCATTTGGACACGGCGTAAACATGGAAACTCCACCAAGATCAGGATTCAAACCTGGATCCCCAGTGCTGAGTGGCAGACTTGAAGTGAGCTCACATGCCCGGAATGGTGGGCAGCCTTTTTGTATGGCCCCTGGGAAGCTTTTGGGGTATAGGTGCCTTCTCAAGAGCAATTCAGCCATAGTACTTTGTGGGACCTGGTGGGACCTTCATGTCGCAAGGCTGGTTCCTTAACCACAAGCCCACGACTGCCCCACTACGCCACCATGCCGCCCACTATATTTATTTCAGTTGATTTCAATGATTAAACATTAACCAGAAACAGATTTGTGTATTAAAACTTTTCTCACCTCTATCATACATTGCACTACATGAGCAAAAGTATTAGGACATCTACACATGGGACATCTCCTATGGGAGCTTATATAAAATCCTTCTCCCACCTCCCCCCACCCCCCTTTAGCAGCTTTAACATCATCCCACAGCTCTGCTAAGACTTTCTTTAAGATTTTGTGACCTGTCTGAGGAATTATTTTGCCCATTCACCCAGAACAGACACAGCTTCAAGAAATAACACTAATACACTTTGTCAACGAACACAAATTCACGAGGTTGTCAGCAAGTTTCACTTAAAGACATGTTGACACTAACAACATTACACATCCACCTTCATGGGATTACTGTAGATGAGCCACTGTACTTAATTGTCACTATTTTCGGGACAGCACCACACCTATTCCTAGTGTGTGTCAACAAAGGGCTCTATTTTGGTTTAATCTGACCATAAAACATCACATTTAAAGTTCCAGGAACATTTGGCAAACTGTAGTTTCTTGAGGCTGACTGATGAAGATCTTCTGGCGTTCCCTCAGCATCTGGTTATGTAGTTCAAGCGTGATTGTAGTTAAAGGGATGCTCTGACCCAGAAGCTCTAAATAATGTATATAATTATAAAGCTATGATCCTCAAAGATTTGACTTGCAACTTAAACATGTCATAGTTACTTAATGATCGTGGTCAGGTTTTTTTTTTAGCACATCCTTAACAAAAATTTAAATTCTCTTTAAATTAAAAATAGAAGCTCAGCAGAAGATGAAGGAATGTGTTTTTCTAGCCAATTGAGATTAAACATACATGATAATATATATATTCACAGGGTTGCTGTGGCTCATCTGGTAAAATGGAAAAGAAAGAAAATGTTTCTAATATGTTTAATTTCACAATGCTTGTGGGTAGGCAATATTTTTTTGTTGTTCTATTTTCTGGAGGGGAGAACTTGATAACAAAGTGAAAGCTGAAAGGCAGTTGTTTTTCATTGAGTGATGGTTTTGCTTATATATTTAAACTAGCCATTACCCCTTCTACGCTTGGGTAGTAAACATTTTATTGACACGCTTCATTGAAGTCCCACACCAATTTGTTTATTTGGCAAAATTCCTACTTTATTAAAGTTTTTGAGTAAAAAAAGTGGTGCTGTGGGATCGGATACATTTAGTCAGATGTCCTCGCTGCTGTTGACGTGCAACTTACAGCGTTAGCCACGGCGTATCTTCCCCTCCACTCTACTCGTGCAGCAATTGCTACATGGCAAGTGCCTCGCCTCATCCCCTCCACTCCACCCACACGCATATATCGCTATACGCCAATCGTCTCACGTTTTCCTCTCCACACTAATCGCTATACACAGATTGCTTCACGTTTTCTCCTCCACTCTACACACGCACATGTATCGCTGTACACCAAACGTCTCACGTCTTCCCCTCCACTCTACCCATGCGTTAGTCGCTATTGAGATTACACTAAGTGCCTTATATTATTTACACATAATAAATAAGTAATCCAAATTAAAATAAAGTAAATAAAAGCATGCGCCTAATAGAATGCAATTAAAATGTCAAACATTTTGACACACAAGCTACAATGGGATTTACAATATGGGCTAGTTGGCTGATTCTTAGTAAAGTGATGACTGATTCCAAATTCTTTGAAACAGCAACAGTCTCTTCGGACATAAACACATCAGTCGGACCTCCGTAAAAATGATTTAGTTGTCCACTTCTTTTTATGTACACTCGATAATGTCCACTTTTCGTTACTTTGGTCCGTTCATTTCAACAAAAGGGCTCAACAGACAAATTAAAGAAGGAAAGTAGAGTGTAAAACACCTCACCAGTTGAGCACTCCATCTATTAGGGAAAGGCAGGCATAGCAGGAAAAAGGAACGCGAGTAAGGTCTAATAAAATAACATTTTGATAATATAGTTTGGACAAGTTTGGCGGGCCCGTTGTTTGTCCAACTCAATATACCTTCTGTGTCTGATCCACTCGCACCAGCATTACACACACTAACAACACCACCACCAAGTCAATACCACTGCAGTACTGAGTATCATCCACCACTCTAATACCTCCTCTGTAGGGGTCCTGATCATCAGAGAACAAACTGAAGCGAACTCACAAAATCTGTGGAGAAACAGACGAACTACAGAATGTGATAGTAGAACTACAAAGTCTGATCAGTGGAACTGAAAAAACAGACAGTGAGTGTATATGTATATAATAATCTAATTAACGTTATTTTCCAAGCACCCCATCATCCCTAGCAATCCTGAAAAAGATACCTAATAGTATTTTAGAAGCCTGTAGTCTTAACCTTGATTTTAACACATATACGTTTCAATAATAGTAGCTTTCTACTGCATTACTGAGGAGGAGGCCAAACCACTTCAAGTGTCAGCTTCTCATCAAAACACCTTGCACACGTCATAGCTGAAGCTGACATGTGAGCAAACTGTAACCATTGCTGGCCTCCCTGCAAGCCATCACATCTAAATATGGTAAGAGTGAGAAGTTACTGTTCAGCTGATAGTGTGGTTCAGCTGCAACAGGCACATCCTGTGTTTACCATGAGAGCACAGCAGCAGCAACAGGGTGGGAGGGAAATGTTTAGAAAAGATGTTTAATTAAAGTTTTAAACTGCAGGTAATCACCATAATCCAGTAATACACGGGACTAAATATTATTTAAAATAATACAAATAATTAAAAAAACGCATTACAGTATTTAGTGTTAAATGACATGACCGAAATCTTTGCAATAGTGTGATTGCAAACTTTTTAGTTTCAGAAATCAATAGTATGTAAACAGTAGATAAATTTAATCTATAATATAATGCGCTTGATTTGTGTTATCACTATGGCGATTGGCCCACGGGTAACGTGAAGGGCATATGACGTAAGTTTTCTGGTGAATAGTGATTGGCTCATGGGCAGAGTGGAGGGGATGACGTGAGGCGCTTGGCATATAGCGATTGGCGCACGCGTAGAGTGGAGAGGAAGATGCAGGTGGCTAACTTGAAGCTAATGCTGTAAGGCATGCTATGAGTTGCACGTCAACAGCAAAGACGGCATCTGACTAAATGTGTCTGATCCCCCAGCACCGCTTTTCTTTCCAAAAACTTTTCATAAAGATGGAATTAAATAAAGTTATCTTGCCAAATAGGCAAATATGTGAGTGACTTCAATGAAACCTGGGTGTATAGCAGGAAATGGCTAGCAATATAAAGCAATTGTAATACAGTGTAGAAAACTAGTAACATAACATAAATTTGTAGGTTATGGGGTGGCACAGTGACTACCACCTTCGTACTACAGAATCTATTTCTGCTTGATGTTATTATTTTTAGAGCTTCACTTTTTTATGTTCATGAAACCATGTACATTTAATTATAGCTCGTTTTTATATTTGGTTTGACGAAATACAAAGGTAGGGTAGCACGGTGGCTTAGTGGTTAGTACGTCCGCGTCTTATCACTGGGTATCCAGGTTCAAATCCCCATCTGAGTGGAGTTTCCATGTTTTTCCTGTGTCCTCATAGGTTTTCTCTGGGTTCCTCTAAACACACTCTTTCCTGGGTGTTTCTGCCCAGCACCTGAAATGTTATCCCCTCGCATATAAATACACTGTTTTAAAAATCGATGGAACACTAAAATAACACATTCTAGATCTCAACGAATAATATATTTCAGTTGAAAATCTTTATAAATTGTGTAAATAGTGGAATGCATTGAGAACAAATTAACATAAAAATAATCAAAATGTAAAATTATTATTACATCAAATGACAGGCTGATCAAACTTCAGTGGAAATTCCTCATGACAAGTTAAAATGAGGCTCAGTAGTGTGTGTGACCTCCACGTGACTGTATGATCTCCCTACAATGCCTGAGCATGTTCCTGACAAGGCTGGAGTTGACTTGGAATTAAAGTGTTTATGTTCCCTTTATTTTGCGCAGTGTATATATCATCACCTCTGGATGAGGTTTGGTTTGTCTTTAGGCTTTGAACTCTGTAGAGTTGCTCTGCAACAACACACTGTTGTAAAAAGCGCTATATAAATAAATTACTTCAAATTGAACTCTGGTGGTTAGCACTATTGTGCACAGCACAGAGGAAATTTAAATTTAAATAGGTGAAGTGGATGTTATTTTGTTTGGCATTTTTATATATTTTTCTCTCAAAAAACAAACAAAAAAAAAACAGAAAAAAAAACAGCCATCAATCTATACCAATAAAATGCAAATCCCCCAATTACTGAACCATCACAAATACTTCCACTTTCTGAGTACCTACAAGGCTGAAATTTGGTATTCTATTCTATTGGCCTATCATGCCCTTTAAAAAATTAACCGCTTCATTGCCTACATTCAATAGTTTATTTGTTATCGGCATCGAACGAAAGACCCCTTCCATTTCACATTAGGTGATTACCTTCCTGATTACCTACAAGGCTGAAACTTGACACCATGATTACCTACCTTGTCCTTGGAAAACGAACAGGTTTTCGTTTTCCTACGTTTTCCGTCGTTCACTATCAAACGCAACACCTCAGCTGGATCGGGGTCTTCGCGAGTACCTACGAAGTTGAAACTTGGCTCCGACATTCCTTATCATGTCCTTGGAAAACCTACTGCTAAATTCACATATGAAAGCAAGCGCATGAACACTGTAGTCACGACTCACACTATATTTATTCCCCACATTCATTTAAGATTTTTAATCGCCCCAAACCTCACTCTATAATAATACGTTTATTTGAAATGAATAAACTCCAAAGCCATCACTCATTTAAAAACAATTGCCTTTCAAATTTTACGTTATCAAGGTCTTACCCATAGCGCAGCACACATATTCCAGATATATAGTTACACATAAATTATTGTCGACACCATTTACAGGAAATGTCATTACAAGGGGCTATTAAGGGATTGTATAGCATATAACCTCCTGTTTAAAGGTGTCATTAGTAAAATGCTTTTCAGTGCCACAAAGTGCACAGGTCTAGCATAAGATAAATTCAAATAAAGAATGCTGGAGCTTCTAGCGTTGCTTGTTCTTGTTGCTTAAAGCTCCTAAAGACTCCTACATGCAACCTTATTGTTATAAAAAAGTAAAAAAGAATGTACTATACACAGAATGACCGACCACAGATTAGCAAAGCTCTGACTGGTTTACATTAGACACTTGAGTACATGAGTATTCATTCTGAACTGGTTTTGTGTTAAACGAGTAAGGAATCTGGTACGTCAGCATATAAAGAAAGTTGAGTGGCTTTACAATGTGTGTAAATAAATCAAAACCGCTGTTTTTCTTAAGCTGAGCTCAGTAACAGATACTGGAGCACTGATAACTGTAGGTCAAAGACAGGGTGCTTGTGCATTGATTCGGCTTCACGTGCGTCAGTTAGCCAAGACGGAAACTTTGGCTGGGCTCAAAAACAAAGCTGTTATTATCAAGTGGCGTTTGGGGGCATGTTAGAGAACAGAACGGCCTCTTTTTTATCCGGAGACATGTGCAGCTGTTGTTCAGCTGCTCTGCGGTTTCCCTTCTCTGCACTGATACCAAATCCTCCTGCAAAATGCACAATGTGCCGACAGTCCCACACTGTTCGAGCAGATTGGGCCTTTCTTGCGCAATGACTAGTTCATGTGATTCGTGAAGTGCTCTGAAGAAGTGACCAGACTATTTTACAAAAAAACACAGGAAGTAACTTTCAGGCTACGTTCCGCTCCTTTAAACAATCAACTGCCAACAAAGCAGGAAGTGTATAGGAAGCACACATGCTCAATAGCTTAGGAGAACAAGGGGCGGGAGAAGGAAAGTTTCAAAAAAAAGAGCACTTCATAATACTTAAAAAAAACAACTTATTAGTATTCATAATCTTTCTAAACCTTGGAGATGATTTTTGAAATAATTAAATAAATAAAAAATGATGTGGTTTGTATATCCACCTCTCAGCGCTGGGGATCCCGGTTTGAATCCCTATCTGGGTGGAGTTTCCATGTTCTTACCGTGTTTCTCGTGGGTTTCTCTGGGTTCCCTGGTTTCTCCTCACAGTCTAAAAACATGGATTTAAGGTGAATTGGAAAAAAAATTGTTATCAACCTGAAATTTTACTTTGCATTCCTTGCATGGTTTTGCTTATTTTTTATTTGTGGATGGCAGACTTGTTAATTAGTATTAAGAAACATTAAGTCTCTAAATATTTTTTTAATAGTACATTTTATGAAAAACTTGAAATAAAGTGGCGGGTGGGTTTTTTTTTGCATTCTGTGTTATTTTACCATTTATTATTCAGGGGTCACCGCAGGGATGAAGTCTAATATTTGACCTGGCCAGGTTATTTGCCGGATGCCCTCCCTGACACAAACCTCACCTTCTAATGGGCTTGGGAGCTTAGAGTTTCCATGTTCTCCCTGTGTCTGGGTTCTCCGGTTTCCTCACACAATCCAAAAACATTTAGATTTAGGGTGAATCGTCTGCCTTAAAATGTCCACATAGTCTCTGTGTCCCAAGCATGATAAAACACTAAACACTTGACCAAGTCTAAAATGCAACTTCATTGCTGTAGCGTCCTTTGAATAATAAAGGGTAAAACGCCAAAGGAAGAAGATTCTAATCAAGATTTGTTTTACTGACAATGTTTTTTTTTTGTTGAGGCAGCTCATAATACGCCTATTATTAAAACTATGTTTGCTTGTCAAACTGGAATGTTGTGTCCACTAGGTGTGCAGGAAGAACCAGTTAATTCTGACAGACTTCACTCATTTACTGCCAAACCTAAAACCAAAACGGCCGTTTGCTGTCAGATTTTTGAATATCTGTAGCATGCTTGAGATGTTTTATTTCTTCTGTGTCA
>JAOUQT010071445.1:0-10269 GCA_025769995.1 Xyliphius kryptos
GTGAAAAAGGGAGAGGCCGAAAGAAGAAGAAGAAGAAGAGGAAAGAAAAAAAAACTAGCACCTTGGTATAATGCTTAACTGCTTGTGTATCAAACAGGATGGAAGGAGATTCTTGTAAACTGTAGGAAAGAAGCGTTCCCATCATCAGGTTGTAGTTGCGATGACTTTATGAATTTTTTCAGTGAATATTTGAAACATAAGGCACAATATCAATACTGTAAAGCTTAACCCGAGTAATTCCATTAATTCCAACAACATTTACTTAGGTCAAGCAATATACATAAACCTGATCAGAGGCCGGTAGCAAATCATTCACAACTTTAACCAGTCCTGTCTCAGTGCTATGATGGGGCCTAAATCAGGACTGACAGGACAGTTGTAGGGCGATACAGTCAGAGTTGATAAATTTAGAAGTTAACTAACAAAATTATCTGCAATAATTGTTGTAAAAATGCATTTGAGCCTGTAATGGCGTGAAACGCAAATATTTTGGTTCATAGTCATTTTAAATGAGATTAAAGCAATTGTGTGACCACCGTTATGAGTGAGTCCTGTTATATTCTGGTTTACCCCAACAGAGCCAAGAATGGACACCGATGTATTTCTCTTCTGGATTGTCAAAATGTATATTGAAATCTCCTACAATTAGAACTTTGTCCACAGATATAACTATGAGATAAAATCTCATAAGGCCCTGGGGTCTGTAAATGATAATTAATATGACATTTTTAATTTTTCCAGTTTCACAAGATATTTTTTTAAACAAAACCTCAAACAAGTTTAGTTTACTGAGGTTTGTGTGTGATTTTTATGTTATTATTATTATTATAGATGACAGTTGCACCTCCACCACTACCAGTTAATTGAGGCTGGGATATGTAATTATATCCAGAAACAAAGTACATTTAATCCCTGAATAAGTTCATTTATAATAAAAGATTTAGAATTTAGAGACCTAATATTTAATACAGTTCAAGGGTGCATGCTTTATTATCCCAATTGTCTAGTTTAATATTTATCAACAATATCAATAATCTCTTTGTAAATTTCTATATTTCTTCAAATTTCTATATTTTGGTTATATGCGGAAACAGACACTGTCTCAATATGGTGACGCCTACATGACAACTATAAGCAGCTAGCAGACGGTTGGAATAGCCTGTTTGTCTGGTCCCTGGCATTGGCTCTGGATTGTCATGGTTTAATTAGCCTTGTTTTAAGACTATGTCCTATGCTGCAGAATAAGAGAGCATCACCTTCCTTAGTGGGATGGATACCGTCCCACCAGTCCTACCATTAAAATTACTCTAATTATCTATAAAGCCTACATGGTTTTTGAGCACCACTTAGACATCCATCAGTTTAGTGACTATAATCTGCTGTAAGTTATTGGGATGGGGAGCAGATTAGATTACTAAATCTGGTAACACCTTTGCTTATTTACACACCTCTATAATATTACTCTTGGTAACCTCTGACTGTTGAAGGCATATATCATTAGCTTCAGCATGGATCCTAAGATTACCGTGCTTGCCTAGGATCCTAAGATTACCTGGTATGTCTGCCGACCTGGCTCCCGGTAAACACAGGTTGCCCCTAAAGGCCTAGCTACTTTCACGTGCCTCATTATAGAGTCTCGTATTATCTCTTTTATAATTTTCAGGTTTCTCAGTAAGCATCTTACTGAGTAGGGCAACATGAATCGAACAAGAGTGGTGCTCTTGTATACAAGCCTCAGTGTCAGCGTTATAACCTGAAGTGTATTGAACACCTCGTTCCAAAATGTTAAGAGTGTAGGACAGAACCAAAACAAGTAAGGATACTGAGCAGGAGACTGATGGCAGCTAGGGCATGAATCCACTTTGTCTGAGAACATCAGAGGACAGAGTAAGGTGAAAAAGGTTGACACGCTGTGGCGACCCCTGATAAAAGGGAGAGGCCGAAAGAAAAAGATAAAGAAGTATATTTAAAACAAAACACCTCTAAATGCTTCCTAAGCATTTAAAATGGCCCTTTAGTCTGGTTCAGTAGGCTATACAATCATGGGGAATTAATTGACGCACTCCACAAGGAGGGTAAGCTACAAAGGTTATTGCTAAAGAAGCTGCTTGTTCACAGAATGCTTTATCTAAGCATATTAATTAAAAGTTGAGTGGAAGGAAAGAGTGTGGGTGAAAAAGGTGCACAAGCAACTGGGATAATACCAGCCCTGAAAGCATCATCAAGAAACGGCCATTCAAAGATTTGGGGAAGATTCACTAGGAGTGGACTGCTTCTGGAGTCAGTGATACAAGAGCCACCACTCACAGCCGTATATAGAACAGGGGCTACAACTGTTGCTTTTCTTGTATTAAGCTGCTCATGACCAAGAGACACTGGCAGAAGAGTCTTACTTGGGCCAATGAAAAAAAGAACTGGACTGTTGCTCAGTGGTCCAATGTGTTGTTTTCAGATGAAAGTAAATTTTGTATTTCATTTGGAACTTAAGGTCCCAGAGTCTGGAGGACCAGTGAAGAGGCACACAATCCAACCTAATTAAGGTTTAGTGTGAAGTTTCCACAATCAGTGATGGTTTGGTGAGCCATGTCACCTACTAGTGAAAATTGCCGGTGGTTCAATAGCTAAATTAAAAGGAAGTGGGGACAGTGGACAACCCTGGCGGGTGCCTCATTTCAAGCTAATGGGTGGGGACTGCAACCATTAGGGCAGACTAAGGTGGTTGGAGAGATATATAACAGACGGAACCAGGCAATAAACCCAGGTCGCAAGCCAAATTTTTCTAAAATGCAAAACATGCAATCCGATTCCATTCTTTAGGATACTACAAATTTAGGACTTTGTGAAGCGGGAGAGTTTAAGTGAAATTGGCCTGTAACTTCTGCAGAGTGTTGGGACTTTTGCTCTTTTTTGAGAAGGAGGGACAAAGAAGCCCTTGTCAGCAATTGAGGGAGTTTCCCATTTACCAAGGAGTCATTAAATACCCTTACCAAGATGGGAGCCAACACTGAGGAGAATTACTTATAAAATTCGGCAGAGAAGCCGTCCGGACTGGAGGATTTATCCCCTCTTATGGCGTGAATTGCTTATATGGCTTTTGCTGAGGAGATGGGGGCAAGCAAGTCGATATTAATATGGGGAAACTCATCCAAAAGATCTAGGGATGTATCTGTTAAAGAGTGCTAATCCAAACTGTAAAGTGTAAAATGACTAGGGACTTAATTAAGAGCATTAATCTAAATGTTCTGGCAGTTCTCACTTAGCAAGACAGGAAATTTCCTTTTAAAAGAAGGTCAGTTTAGCTTGCCTTAGCTGCAGTTTCATTTTGCATGTCATAAACAGATTATATTCGGGGTGTAATTTAAGGAGTTTTGTTGTAAGCCCTTCATAAACAGGAGTTTGAAAACTTCACGTTACTTACTGCACTGTTTGAAAACTTCCCGTGTATAGTCTTCAAAGATAAAAATCGGCTTCCCTTGGAACTTAAGTTTGCCTCGTCTAACACGAACTTCTGTTCCCTATTCTGGAAATGGTGAACCGTAATAACGACAGCGTGTAGTTTATCGACATCCCGGGGTTTAGCTACAAGGGCACAATGTGCACGGTCTAAACAAAACAGAAGATAAAGCACAACCATAGACTTCTAGTCAACAATGTAAGAGTGGAATGTTAGGGGTCTTGGATCGCTAGGGTGGTGAAAGAAGCTCAACTCTGACAGTACAGTCATGAGGAACTACAGAGCAGCATTTCTCTGTTCTTTTCTTTCACATATTCTTGAATGTTTTGTCTAAAACCAGTTGTCTTTCTTCAGGATCACAACCAGTCTGGCTTCAAACAAGCATACTCAACAGAGAATGCTATCATTGCTACATGCAAAAAGAGATGCTAGATTGTCATCAGTCCTGATCATTCTAGACCTATCTGCAGCTTTTGTACAAATACTTGCAGACTCCAAAGCACAACCTACTTGTCATATCCGATGATTTCAATGCCAAAGCCAAGGAAAAAGCAGAAGAATGTAAAGTGCTTGGGAAATATGATAATGTAACCAAAAACTATAGGGTCAGTAACTTTCTGATCAGAGCACAGACTGACTACATCCTGATAATCAAGCAGTGGAAACAGTCAAATTATAATGTATGCACAATAAAATTGAATGTGTTAAATTAGCTAAGACTAGCTAGAGCAGCTTAAAAAAGTGAGATCCAGAGAAAACACAGACATGAATTCTCCCTGTGACATTAGGGCATCCTATCATCTCAGTTTACTAAAACTCCAATGCTCATAATGCACCATATGTGCACCTTTACCTAAGAGTAACTGAAGCTATAAACAGAATGTAGGAAAAGATCTGAAACCTGCTGTAACTTTTATTATTCAGTGAACCTCTAAGCAGCCTGCAAATGTTTCACTCAGTTACTCAGCTGAATTTAGCTGAAACCTAATGAAGTGTAATTATTAATATAGCAATGCATTCATATCTTTTAGTTCTAGTAAGAACTCTGGCTGCAGCATTTTGCACTAACTGAAACTTGCGTATACACCTGCCAGAGTATACAGACAACAAGGCATCAAAGTAATTTTATATATCCTAGGACTAGATTTTGAAAGCACGTCTTGACCATTTGGCAATTTTGCACATACGTCTTTCTTATTGTCAAGACTGTATGCATCAGGAAAATTTTATATGCATTTTGCATCACTATAGCAGCACCTAGAGATCAATTGGTCTGGTGTTGTGGGCCTAAGTAGCAGAAGGGACTACTACCTGATGAAGATTCATGTCTGTAGGACTCATGGTTTGATTTGTTGTAACAGAAAATAATAATAATAATAATAATAATAATAAGACAAAGAAGAAGAAGAAAAAGAAGAATAATAAGAATAATAAATATTGCTATAAATGGTCATTTCAATCACCAATAATTAGAACCTATTTAGGATCATTAATTTATTTCTCTGTTAATATTTTCATTGATGTGTATACAAGAGCAACAAATTCACTCACAAATATCGATGTACATTAGAGTGATCAATGAACGTATTTGTAAACATCCTTAGATTTAGAATTATGTCTTTTTTAATGAAAAAAAAACAACAACAATTGCCAACACACACACAATTAGAATATATAATTAAAAAAAATAATAAATAAATAATAAAATAAAATAAAAAATGTGTGTGTGTATGAGGGAATTACATCATCATAAAAAATCCATATATGGTTGCGATTTATTGTAGAATTTGTTTCCCTTTCTTTAAATGTAATTTTTTCTACTTTCAAAAAAGACAGTCTGTTCGATCCATTTTGTGCTGGAAGAAGCTGTTGTGGATTTCTAATTCAGAAGAAGGTGGCGTTTAGCAATAACCATTTAAAAGCTATTATTCCTAATTATTTAATAGAATATAGTGTATAGTCTTCTGGAAGGCTAAAAATGGCAGTGTTCTTTGATAGTGGTAAAGTAGAGTCTCCAAAAATTTGTCAGAGCTGGACAAGAGAACAGCATGTGCGTAAGGATTAGGGGTTAGTCTGTCACAGGAACAGAGGTTTTGTGAATTACTTGCAGTGCAGATTTCCACCAGCCCTCATCGAAAGTCAAGCTTCCACGTCTCTTTTCTGTTAACGATCATGTAGGATGGCTGCTTGGGTGGAGGGTGACGAAAGTTGGGAAATAAGGATTTTGTATAGCTCCTGAACTGGAAATATCTAAAAAGATAAGAAGGTGGAATATTGAATTCAGTAACCAGATCTGTAAAAGAGTAAAAGAGCGTAAAAGATCCATTCCTTATAGAAATCCTCAAAACATTTCAGACACCTGTCGTGCCACAAGGAGTAAGTGGAATCAGTAAATATGGGTTTAAACACAGGGTTCTTCAACACTGGGGTAAAGACATGGGAGCATTTTAAACTGTTTCTAAATTTGAAAGAATAAAACAAATGCAGTAACAGGTCATCTGCATATAATGATAATTTCATTTCTGTAAGATTCCTGGTGATGCAATTAAAGGTGCCAGATGTCCTCAAATACATAGACAAGGGCTCGATTGCAAGTAAATACAGAAGAGGAGACGGGGCAGCCCTGTCTACAACCTCTATATAGAAAAAGGTAACCGGATTGAGAGTTATTAGTGATAATACTTGCGCAGGAGCATGTGTAGAGAAGGTGTAACCATGTTATATAACTCCAATTGGATCTCCAAATCTAAATTTAACTAAGACTGAAAAAAAAAATTCCATTAAATGAGATCGAATGCCTTTTCGGCGTTGATCGATATCACTAACTCGGGTATAGATAATGTCTCTATTGAGTAGATTGCGTTTAACAAAGTGCAAACATAATACAGTTGATGCCCCTTTATAACGCCAGTCTGTTTCTTAGAAATCATTGTTGGAAAGACCTTTTTCAAGTCAGCAGGCTAAGGTCTTTGCAAGAATCTTTGTATCAACATTCATTAAAGAGATTGAGGAGGTCCTTTTTACAAGAACACTAATGGAGGCCAATCTAATTGTTTATCCAATTCTGAATGAATAAAAGGAAACTGAAAGTTGTCTAAAAACCTGTGCAACCTACAAAACTTGTTGCCTTTTTCATAATATCTGGAACAGGAATAGAGCAACAGGTGCTCTGCCTCAGCCAGCTCAGTTTGTAGGTTTATGCAACGCTTTAAAAGATTGTCAGATGGGGTGTTAACAAACTGATTTTAATTAGATGAGAGTTTCTGAACAGTCAGCGTTCTTAATTTCCTTGTGTGTGCAAAATATGAAATTATCTGACCTCGCAGATATGCTTTTAAGGATTCCCATAATAGTGCTTTCAATTTTTGGTCTCTCTACCACATTAGCGCTCACAATATCTCAGTAGTCTTGTCATTCACATCCCTAATAGCACGACACCATATTTTAAAATTATGGAAATCTCAAAAACCGCCCTCAGTTTCATGCTTGCTCCAAGATGTTATGCACTATGTCAAATTAGAAAAGATCAAATTTCTACTTAAAGGTAATACTGCTACGTTATTGTAAATGGGACCCGTTTTCATACTTTGCTTCGCTCCATACCTTGCTAAGCTGAGCAACTCCCTCCCTCTACTTTCTTTTCCCTTTTCTACCTTTCTATTTTTTTCCTTTATTTATTTAAATCATCCTTATACTTATTTATCTGCAATTTTGTGAGGGGTGGATGTTTATTTGGGGATATAAGGGTTATAAAAAAAAAGATAAAATGAGGAGGTTGATCATTGTTGTTGCACCTTTATATTCCTCAATAAAAATATATTTTTTAAAATAGTGCTTTAGAGATGAACGTATGAAATTTATCATCTGCTAAAAGTGAGGTATTGAATCACCATTTAGTGGGAAGAAATCTGAATTTCTATGGAACACGACATTTGTCACTTTTGGCATGAGTTTACATCTACAAAGAAATAGTCTATGCGAGAAAAGGTTTGATGCACGTGCGAATAAAAAGAACATTGCCTACTTGGGGTCAACACAGCCATTGATATACATGAAACTGCAAAGGGCCTTGGCCATTTGTGATTTGGATGAGCCATGGTCTAAATAAAGATCAATAGCACTATTCATACCCCCTCCAAAAATAAAAAACTGTCACTTAAAGAGGATAGATTTCAGAACTATTTATTAATTAAATACGGATTATCAAAATTTGGACAAATTTTTGGTAACCCTCAGTTGAAATAAAAAAAAACCCACAATGGTAACAGAAATAACTTTAATCTGACAAAAGTAATAATAAATAAAAATTCTATGAAATGATTATTGCTTTTCTACCATGCTTCAACAGAATTATAAAAAAAATAAACCAGAGAAAGCTAAGGGAAGAGTTGTCTCAGGACATTAGGAAGAAACTTATAAACAAGCATGTTAAAGGTAAAGGTTATAAGACCATCTCCAAGCAGCTTGATGGTCCTGTGACTATAGTCGCATATATTATTAAGAAATCTAAGATCCATGGGACTGTAGCCAACCTCCCTGGACGTGAACGCAGGAGGAATATTGATGACAAATTAGAGACAGATAATATGAATGGTAACAAAAGGGCCAAGAGAAACATCTAAAGAAATTGAGGTGAACTTCAAGCTCAAGGAACATCAGTGTCAGATTGCACCATCCGTCAATGTTGAGCCAAAGTGGACTTAATGGGAGACGACCAAGGAGGACACCATTGTTGAAAACAAAGCATAAAAAAGCCAGACTGGAATATGCCAAACTACATTTTGACCACCCACAAAGCTTCTGGGAGAATGTCCTATGGACAGAAGAAACAAAAATTGATTTTTTTGGACAGGCACATCAACTCTATGTTCACAGATAAAAAATGAAGCATATCAAAAAAAGAACACTGTCCATACTGTGAAACATAGTGGAGGCTCTGTTATGATCTTTGGCTGCTTTGCTGCATCTGGCACAGGGTGTCTTGAATCTGTGCAGGGTAAATGAAATCTTAAACTATCTAGAGAGAAATATGCTGCCGTCAGAAAACTTGGTCTCAGTCACAGGTCATGGGTCTTGCAACAGGATAAAGACCCGAAACACACATCTAAAAAAAAAAATCCTAAGCGAAAAACCCTGGACTATTTTGAAAAAGCCTTGACCTAAACACTATTGAGCATCTTTGAAAGGAGCTGAATTATGCCATCTGGAAAAGGCACCCATTAAACCTGAGACAACTGGAGCAGTTTGATCATGAGGAGTGGCCCAAAATACCTGCTGAGAGGTCAGAAGTCTCATTGACAGATACGTGAATCGTTCGATTGCAGTGATTGCTTCAAAAGGTTGTGCAACACAATATTAAGTTAAGAGTACCATTATTTCTGTCCAGGCCTATATAATGAGTTTATTTTTTTAAATAATTCTTTTGAATTGTATTTATTATTCATTTTGCCAGATTAAAGTTATTTCTGCTACCATTGTGGGTTTTTCTTTCATTTACCCGGGGTACCAACAATTTTGTCCATGTGTGTACATTAACTAATAGGACAGGCATATGACACAGTGTACCTGAAATTATCAGGTATCTGCCATCTTTGTCGGAAATGATAGTAGTTTGGGTAAAAGAGACACATTTACCAATCAAGATGGCAACCCCTCTGGCATTTGAGTTGAAATCAGAATAGAATAACTCAGCAACCCAGGGACATTTCAATCTGACTTGATCTTTGTATCTCATGTGGGTTTCCTGCAAAAAACACAATGTCGGGTTTCAAGTGCTTCAAATTGGATAACACTCTAAATTGCTTAACATCACCCCCCAGGCCTTTAATATTCCAACTAACAAATCTCACATTTGAGCTTAAAACATTAGCCATACAAAATGTGAGTTAAAATAAGAGGCAGCCAGATTCCCACAGTTCACAAACAAGGGGGAGAAGGAAAAAGAAAAAAAAAAACAAAAAACTGAGGCTTATCAAACTAATTCTAGATCCCGCACCCTCCTCCAAGAGCACCTACCACTATTCCATCCCCAAATTATAGGATACCAGTGCTAACTCCACAAGGAGTCATGAACCAAAAGAACAACTCAAGGCTTTGAACCAAATAGTCATCTTCAACTTACTCCAACATTTAGAAGCTCCTGAAAACATTTAGCAGATAAAGAATTTATATTTATTTTATTAACGATTATTTATAATAATCAGGATGCAGTAAAGTTTACAAGTCTATTTGAGTGTTGTCACAAAACCTGCAGCATCTTTAGGTGATGTAAATTCCATTGTGACATCTCCTCTGATGATCCGGAGATGTGCTATATGCTACAGTCCAAAATGTATGTCAGGAATGTTCCTGAGATGGTGTCAAATGTCACTAAAGACCGGGACAATGGAGATTGATGAAGCCTTCACCTTGACTGTGGGGATCGATGAGCATCGGAGGGTTATGTGTGGGGGGGATAGGGGTATAGAGGGGTAGGCCTCTTGAATGTAGCGGCCGGATTCATCGTATTTTTCTGTTTTGGGGGAATGTCGGCATGTAGTGTAGTCACAGTGAGCTTGTAGTCAAAATGTGGTAATAGAAAGTTCACAAGAAAGCCCTATATATTCATTTAAGAGAGTTTTACAGCAGCTCATGCAAGTGCTTCTTACGCCAAGTCGCTTTGAAAGTGAAAGTGATACATTTTTGCCACTATGTTCGCACACAGCGTAATTGGTCCTCTACATTTAACCCATCCGTGCCGTGAAACACACAAATACACACACACAGGTGAAGTGAGCACACGTGCCCGGAGCAGTGAGCAGCCAGCACAGCGCCCG
>JAOUQT010071455.1:0-42998 GCA_025769995.1 Xyliphius kryptos
GGTGGGGGGGGGTGTTCAGGCATTAAGCCGCTTTGAGCCGATGTGATGGTGTACACAGCACCATATGATCAATACTTTCAAATTACAGGGAGCATGTTCTCGCTCACGACTCACCTGGTAGTTATGGGGATTTATGTGGCGCACGTGGAAATTGGACACGACCGGCTTGCAGAGGGAACGAGGAACCTTGCTGGGATTATTATGGGCTTGTTGTCTTGTTTTATTAAACAGATCTGAGTGTGGAATTTGCTGCTTATCAATACTTTGTAATTATTGGAGATGAAACGCGAGCTCTCTGGTGTGTTGGTTGTTTGTTTCTGCATCAGGGCAGTTAATGATTCACATGTTGCTACTGTAATCCCAGCGCAGTCTTCTGTGAAGATAACAGAGCCGAGCGGAGCCCTTATGAAAGTACTGAAGCGAATAATCAGGAAATTGTCTTATTCATCGCCTACGAGTAAAACTGATATAGTAGGGAGAGGGGGAGGGAGCGGAGGGAGGTTGGGGTCTTGTTCATATGTTTTCCCAGTTTCAGGGTCAACCCCCCCAGCATTACTTGTCAAACTCCAGTTTGACGATGTCTGTCTGACTTTATAATTCGAGCGTGTTTTTAAACATTCATTAGTAGCGCCTTCATAAAGGTGTCAGGATTTTCAATAGAATCCGAAAAACATCAGTAAAAATCGGGCTGTTTTCCAAACGATCTTAACAATCCGTCATGAATAAAGCTTTCAGATCCCTTACTTAAGTAGAAATAACAATGATGCAACATGAAAATCATCCATCCCGAGTTTATGATCCGACTAAAAGATTGTAAGTTTGAAATGTATATGAATGAAGAGTCCCGCTTTGCACTGTGGATGCAGCATGTGGAGGTTGTAGCTGCTGGAGGTGGAACTGTGGGGCTTTTAACCACAAGCATGTGGCACCTGGGTCATGAGGTGTGTGTGTGTGTGTGTGTGTGTGTGTGTGTGTGTGTGTGTGTGTGTGTGTGTGTGTGCGTGTACCTTTATCACACTGTGTAAGACAGAGTCACTTTCTCATTACTAACCCTGATGCCTTTAGGCCAGGTGCTTTATTAAAGCGCTCAGTGTTTGTGTGTATATTTGTGTGCATACGTGTGTGTGTGTGCGCTTGAGAGAGAGTGCCATCTGCAGTACACTTAATAACTCACTGCTGTTTTGCAATTAAGGGCCACTCAGTAGTCTTCTCTGTTATCTGAAAAGAAAAATAATAGATCGTTACGTTGGTCCTGATGGAAATGCTGCAGGGCAGTGTGTGTGTGTGTGTGTGTGTGCGCGTGTGTGTGTGTGTGTGTGTGTGTGTGTGTGTGTGTGTGTGTGTGTGTGCTGTCTTGGATATTAAAAGTTTGCTAAACTGCATCAAAGCAAATTTGTAATGAGGTAAATCAGCATGTAAGAGAAGAGTTCCTCCCGCTCACTTGTCACGTTATTAGTCATGTTGCATTTCTAAAAATGAAATGCGGAAAAAAGTATTAGGACAGTACTTGTTTGCTCAAAATGCAAAACATTTGATCAAAGTAAAAAAGGCACAAGGTATCTTTTTGTGTTTTTTTGTAAACTGCATTCTGTAATTTGGCCACCAAATGGCAGTTTTTATTTGTTAAAGAAACCGGAATGCTGTTACTTGGGGAACAGTGTTCAGATTGCGTCACGGAAGACCTCATTATTAAAGATTTTGCTTTCAATATACGCATTTAGGAATCAAACCTTGTTTTTTTTTAATTTAGTTCATTTGTTAGCATTTTATAAAAGCATAAAGGTGCTCAAGATTGTGTATTATTGTGAATGAATAGCGGGAAAGAGATATAACTGATATGAAAACACCTCTTTGGCGTAATTTATTCACAATAATGCCACCCTCTTGTGTTTGATCTATTTATTGTTGTTTTTTACTTTTTGTCGGACTTAAAAATCCACAGTATTTAGAGGTTTATAAGGTCAGCGTGCGCTGCACTAACAAGAGTTCGTGTTTACTCATGTAGTGACCAAAGAACAAGTACAGCAACAAAACTTTTAATGCTCGTCCACAGCTATGCTACTTTGTGCAGCCGCTGACTGTCGCGTTGAACCGACTTGTTTAACTTGCACTCGTTAACTTTTCCTGACACTTTGAGCCTCATCAAGCCTTAGTGCGTAAACCGAACATGATGGACCGACAGGCGACGAGAGAACAAGGCGTCGTACTCGGAAGCCTTGCTCCCTTTTTCTCCATGGCACGTTCTCCTGCTGCCTCCTTTGTATTTTTCATCAGCCGTAATGCAAAATGCATCAGTCCCTCTCCTGCTGGCCTGCCAACCAGGCCGGCGCATTAGTCAAGCTCAACATCAGGGGACCGAAGCGCTGGCTGACAGTCCAAAACAGTCGCGCTTGCTGCTGTAGGATTTATGAATACGGTTTTATAAGACACAGCGGCGCTAATAAAGGACTTGTGGGTTTACTAAACCTGGACTATTAATGAAGCCCCAGACAGACGGAGGACAAAATCAAGCAGGTGTCACGTTCAATATATGGATTAATACATATAACATGATTACCAGAGCAACGTCATGATGTCTTAACCATTATTTAAAGCACCAGCAGCATTCAATATTAATGTGCATTCAGTATTAAAGGCTTTATGTGTGTTTGGATCAGGCTGTGCTGCTGAGACAGGGGTAACTCCTAAATGGTTCATGGAGCCCGGCTCTGAGACAGGTCACGTGTGCCGCGTTACAAAGAACTTCCCAAAGTCCCATTATTTTTAGTGATGAATAAATGACAATGTGATGCTGTTAAAATGATTTAAAAAGTTGTCTTAAAGAGGTGTGGTCTTGGACCATCCATCCATCGGCCCATCCATCGGCCCATCCATTATCTTCCACTTAATCCTCAGCTAGGGTTGCGGGGGGTGTTCCCTATGCCCAGCCAGGAGAGAACATTTCTTGCGCTGGGCAGGTACACCCCCCTCCACACACACACAGTATACAGGGAAATTTAGAGCGTCCAATTCACCTTGAATACACGATTCAGAATATTTTTTGTGGGAGGAAACCGGAGAACTCTATGCACACAAGAAGAACATAGAAACTGCATTCATATCGAGAACCTGAAAGGTGAACGTGCTAAACACAAAGCCACCATGCTGTTCCTCATTAATTAAAAGGTTAGGAAACCCCAATTGTACCCAGATTTATTTGTGTGGGCTCTTGAGCAAGTCTTTTGTGCAAAATCCTAGTTGCACCAGGGGTGCTGCATCATGACTGACCCTGTGCACTGAGCTCAGCCATCAGAGAGCAGAATAATGTGATGTAATAAATAAATAACCCACAAAAAACCCAGACTCAACTACACAGAGCTCTCTGTGGATCAGTTCTTCCACACCATAGCCGCCCAACCGTGGATCTCACTTTCTAACCAGGGCCTGGTTAGGCTGGAAGACAAAAGGTCCTTACCCAAACTGTTTCTACCAATCTGGTGACTACGTGCTTGATTTTACACACCGGTGATGTTAAGGCTTAGTGGATAACCTGATTTGAAACTGTGTGTCCCATTACTATTATTCATAGCTATACCTATAAATGCCAAGGCCCTCACAGACTCGTCACTTATTCTCCCACTTGCAAAGTACCTACAAGTCTGAAATTTGGCATCATGGTTCCATATCACGTCCTTGGAAAAACTACTTCTTACGTTCCTACATTTGATGATTCGTTCGATATCGCCATCAAACGCAAGACCGATCCAGTGTCACATTGGTGTCTTTCCGATTATCTACAAAGCTGAAATTTGGCACCGTGATTCACCATCATGTTCTTGGAAAACCTGATAAATTCATGTAAGAAAGCAGCCGCGTGGACGTCGTAGTCCCAACTTACACCATATTCATTCCATATATTTCAAAATTTTAATCGCCCCAAACCCCACTCTTTAATAATACGTTCATTAAAAACTCCAAAACAATTTTCAAGTTGTTTTTAAGTTCTCCACCAATGAAGCACGGGTATTCCGCTAGTATGCATATAATTGGCACATTCGAATGATTATGGCATCACAATGAATCGACAATTGATTTGACATCAATTCCAGACTTTTGATTCCCTATAGGAGGAAAAAATCTAAAATTAACCCAGTATACTGAGCCCTGACCAAACAGAGGCACGGCTGTGGATGTGGAGACGCGCACGTTCATGCATTGTTAATTTTCTGAATCCATGTTAGCAAGACGTGTTATTTATTTATAGCCGGCTCGTCACGTAGCGTTGGATCACAGACTTTTCTAAGGCAGTTCTAACTGCATACTAAGACAGCGTCTACAGCCTCCTAACAGGCCCGTTCTCCAGCTGCGGTAGAATTTATTCTGAGCGGTAGAACCCAGGGCGAAGCAGCAGACTGCCTCTGGCGTGTACACTACACACCGCCGAGCCCGATGGGCTGCTGGGACCCAGTGCATCGATTCCAGGAGCAGGATTATTCACACAATGTTTACAGGCAAAGCACAGCTAAAAATAATGATTACAAGCTTCTGTAGAGTGATATAAAGCTGCTGCATGCCTAAGAGGGTCGTAAATACCCAAAAGTTTGCAGACATCTGTTTTCCTGAGTGGATTTTGTTCTCCGTAATCAACAGATGATATTTCTGACATCAAAAGCAGAATATGTGTCTAGTGTCCACAACATAAGTTCCAGAAACCATAGAGGTTCCTAAAAGATAGCCGTTTAGGTAGCTATTTAAAACGATAACCATGTATTATGGACAATTTTGAGCAAATAACTTGCGTAGAACATTTTAAAAAAGGTTCTGATATCTTAAAGCATTTCTACGATATAACTCTTATTAGAATAAAACAAACCGAAGCAGGTTCTTGTCCTAGTTCCTGTCCTAGTTCCTGTCCTTTCTCTTGTCTTAGCGTTTTACCCTTGTTCTTGTCCTGGTTCTTGTACTGGTTCTTGTACTGGTTTTCGTCCTTGTTCTTGTCCTGGCTTTTCTCCTGTGTCTTGTCCCTGTCCTCTCTCTTCTCCTGGGGATCTTGTCCCGTCTATTGTCCTGGTTATTGTCTTGGTTCTTGCCCTTGTCCTGGCCCTTATCCTGGGGTTTTTGTCTTGGTTCTGGCTCTTGCCCTGTCTCTTGACCTTGTCCTAAAACTGGTTCTGGTACTGGTTTTGACCTGGAGGGTTTTGCACTGGTTCTGGGTGTTGTACTGTCTTTTGTCCTGGTCCTGAACCTGGTTCTTGTCTTGCCTCTTATCCTGGGGTTGTTGTCCCTGTTCTTGTCCTGATTCTGGTTGTTGTCCCAGTCCTAAACCTGTCTCTTGTCCTGGTTCTTGTCCTGTCTCTTGTCCTGGTTTTTGTCTTGGTTCTGAACCCATTTTTTCTCCTGGTTCTTGTACTTGTTATTGTCCAGGTTCTTGTTCTTGTCCTTGTTCTGGTTCTTGTCCTGGTGTTGGTCCTGGCCTCAGGGCGGTTAAGTTTTCAGTCTTCAGTCCGTTATGTTTTAGCTCACAGTATTAATGCTTCTAAACCTTTTACAAACCCATGGTTCAAGTTATATGCACATCTTGGTATAAAATACATGGCTAGATGTCTGACCTCATAAACCTGTGTCAATGGGACAGAAGGGAGTATCTGGATTTAGTGATTGAGGGGTGTGTCCTCATACTTTTGTACATATATTTATATTTTTAATCCATGTTTACCATTGATTTTTAGCAAAAGTACCTCAAACATTGTACATTTCACATTTGTATCACTAGATATGTTTGTGGAATATATGACCCCTGCCCCCAATTTATGTAACACTCCAATCCCCAGAGATTTAGTATCAGGGACGTTTATATTTCATTACAACACAGGGGATTTAATAAATACCTTTCAAATGATCAACAATGTAAAAAAAAAAAAAAAACGCAGCGGATTCCATGAAGAGGGAGGTGAGTGATTCACTGAGACACAAGCTCTCTTTTACTGAAGGTGGTATTTGGTGGGATAGAAAATAAAAGCAGGTAAAAGAAATCTAGCAAGGCTTTACGGGGTGAAGGTCGAGTGAGTCTACAGGAAGCATCCTCTGCTCGTGTACCCTGCCGTCTGTTATCAGGCCTGCTCTCTTTATCATTTGAGATCTTCCAGGCTTCCGGAACATGAGGTTTCGACTCGCTCGGAACGTCGGACCTTGAAATTGTATTGATTTTTACAGGAGCTTTGCATCATGAAGTAAACAAACAGCAGACTGTCCTCACACGCCGTCACTACGAGCTTCTCCTGTTTAAAACACGCCCGACTTTATTTATATACATTATACAAAAAATGATTTAATCCTGGTTTATTTCCTGTTTTTTTGTACTGGTTTCTATCCTGTTTTGTCCTGTTTTCTGGACTGGTTTCTATTCTGGTTTCTGTACTGGTTTTAATCCTGTTTTTTCCTGTTTTGTCCTGGTTTCTGTACTGGTTTCCGTCCTGGTTTCTGTCCTGTATTTGTCCTGGTTTATATCCTGGTTTTTGTCCTGGTTTCTGTCCTGGTTTCTATGCTGGTTTCTGCACTGGTTTCAATCCTGGCTTATTTCCTGTTTTTGTTCTGGTTTCTGTACTGGTTTCTATCCTGTATTTACCCTGGTTGCCATCCCGGTTTCTGTACTGGTTTTTATCCTGGTTTCGGTCCTGTATTTGCCCTGGTTTCTATCCGGGTTTCTGTACTGGTTCCTATCCTGGTTTCTATCCTGTTTTGTCCTGGTTTCTGTACTGGTTTCTATCCTAGATTATGTCCTGTTTTTGTCCTGGTTTCTGTCCCACATTTGTCCTGGTTTCCATCCATGTTTCTGTACTGGTTTCTATCCTGGTTTCTATCCCAAGTTCTGTACTGGTTTTTATCCTGGTTTCTGTCCTGTATTTGCCCTGGTTTCTATCCCAGTTTCTGTACTTGTTTCTATCCTGACACATTTCCTGTTTTTGTCCTGTGTTATATCCTGATCCGGGTTTCTGTCATTATTTGCCCTGATTTTCTGTCCCATATTTGTCCTGGTTTCTATCTTGGTTTCAATCCTGGTTTTTATCCTGGTTTTTGCACTAGTTCATATCCTGGTTTTCATCCTGGTTTTGTCTTGATTTCTATCCTGGTTTCTGAACTGGTTTCGATCCTGACTTATTTCCTGTTTTTTTCCTGGGTTCTATCCTGGTTTTTTGTCCTTTTTTGTCCTGGTTTCTGTCCCACATTTGTCTATCTATTCTGTCTTGTTTTCCTGGGTTCTATTCTGGATTATGTCCTGGTATTGTTGTGGTTCTCGTCTGGTTCTTTTCCTGGTTCCTGTTCTTGGTTTTTGTCTTGGCCCTTTTGTCCTGGTTCTTGTCTTTGCTTTTGTCCTAGTTTTTGTCATGACACTTGTCCTGGTTCTGGTCCTGTTTTTAGTCCTGATTCTTGTTTTGGTCCTGGCTCTTGTCCTTTTACTGGTTTTTGTCCTGGTTCTGGTCCTGGTCTCAGGGCAGCAGAGTTTAGTTTTTTATTTTAGCTTACAGTATTAATGCTTCTAACCTCTTACAAAATCAGGGTTCAAGCATTTGGAAGGTGTTGCAAATGGTGACTGGAACCACGTTCCACATTTACAGTCTCCAGTGCCAGGGCTTTGTAGTGTGGATAGTGATACTTCCATATAAGACCAAGCAGCAATGCTGGAATCATATGATGTACAGGACAGAACTTTGTCTTCTATTCTGTTATGATGTCATTTCTTGTTGGCATCTGTGGTGATCAGATCACTTGCCTCTTAAAAGTGATGGCCTTGCATCATTTTGAACCGACATGCTCTGATAAGTTGGATTTTGCTATAAAACTGAAACCTTAATGTTGGTTTCAAGATTTCTACCTTGATGTATGCATAGCAAGCTTTTTTAAAGGTTTTACATTTAAACATTTATAAAACACAGACTTCACTTTGATTTATTAAAATAAACTGTTCTTTTGTTCCATTTTAATTTACTGATGGTTCATTTGTCCATCAGACAATAATGCCATCCACTCTACCAGCGTGCAAATTGCTATAGAGATGACACACACAAAGCATTTGTGTCCAGATTCATATCTTGATACACATTACCCATATCATAACGCCATACTGACAATTACTAGTGACGGTATGTAACTTGTTTTCAGTAATAAGGATAGTTGATATCGATTGTTGTTTGCTGCAGTTGTGTTTTTAGATTCGTTCATCTCTCTTACTCAGCTTTACATGTCCATGCAAATGCAATTCTGTTCCTGTATCACTACAAAATAATCGGATTAGGCCAATATGCAGACATGATGCAGGCTTTATTTTTTTGATTGTGTACAACGGGACTAAGAAAACCAGAAGGTAGTTTATTATTTAATGTTGATTTGTCGCAGTTTTTAGTCGTGTTGTGTTTGAAATGGGCACATGTTGAGATTTTATGAACTGTTTGAGAAAAACCGAGCTCCCTGCAGAAGCCTGCACATTTGAGGAGAACATGCAAACTCTGCCTTCAGAATGCAAACTGTGAACCCCAGTCATTCTTTTACTGTACCCTTGATGTCATTTTGAAGGAAATCATCGGCCTGATACAGATGGGTGTGGTATCTCAGTGGGTACAGTTTTGGGTTACCAGCCTATTATAACCCAACAATTGGGGCAGTTATGGGCATGTGGCTAAGGAAACAGCCTTGAGATCTAAAGGTCCCCGGTTTGATTCCTGGTCCCACCAAGTACTATGGCTGAAGTGCCCTTGAGCAAGGCACCTAACCCCAACTGCTCTCCGTGCACTGTTTACTAGGCTGCTCATCACTCTGGGCACGTGTGCTCATTTCACAAGTGTGGCTATATGTGTGTGTTTCACTGCACCAGGATGGGTTGAATGTGGATGAATGTGGTGACTGTGTGTAAGCACAGTAGGCAAATAGATCACTAAAGGTTGACATTAAATTTGCTCTGGGGGGCTGTATCATGGCTGGCACTGTGCTCTGACCCCAACTATCAAGTCAGGAATCTTGTAAGATGCTTTGGATAAAAGTGTCTGAAAAATGACCCTTGTGAAGAAATCATACAAGAAATGGAACAGTTTGCAGCAACTATGTAGAAAACAATAGGGAAAACGCAGGGGATGGCTCTAATGCACCCCTGCAACAATTAATTAACAAAAAGTGATTTCTTGGACCCCTTTCCTGGCTTTGTACAATCCTGGCAAGATGGCAGCTAGAAAAAGGTTTTTACTGAAGCCTTGTTTGCAAACACAATCAGACTTTAATCCAGCGCTGGCTGCTTGTTCAGAAGCGCAAACACTGATGATTTATTCCAGATTTATTCAGCTACAGTTGTGCTCAAAAGTTCACATACCCCAGCAGAGACTATAAATGATAACGGACATTTCCCTTCCCAACTCATGGTTAGTGGTTGGGTGAAGCCATTTATTGTCAAACAACTGTGGTTTCTCGTTTTAAATCATATTGACAACCAAAAACCTCCAAATGACAAAGGTTTACATACTCCAGTTCAAAATACCCTGTATTACCCCGTTTAACATCAATGACCGCTTGAAGTCTTTTGTGGTAGTTGAGGATGAGGCTCTTTATTTTAGTAGTAAAACTGCCAATTCTTCTTGGCAAAAAGCCTCCGGTTTTGCATGAACTTCACGCTTAAGATCTCCGCAGAGTGGCTCAATGATATTGAGGTCAGGAGACTGAGATGACCACTCCAGAACTTTCACTTTGTTCTGCTGTAGTCAATGACAGGTTGACTTGGCCTTATGTTTTGGATTGTTGTCATGTTGGAACGAATAAGTATATCCCATGTGAAGTTTCCGGTCTGATGAGTGCAAATTTGCCTTTGGTGTTTGCTGATAACATGCTGCCTTTATATTTTCTTCAACTTTGATCAAGTTTCTGGTGCCTTTGTTGCCCACACATCCCCAGAACATCGGTGATCCACCTCTGTGCTTTACAGTTGGAATGGTGTTCCTTTCATCATAGGCATTGTTGACAACTCTAACTTTTATGGTCGTGGCCAAAAAGTATGATTTTGCCAAGAAAGCAAAAATTCTGCTGGGGTATGTAAACTTTTGAGCACAATTGTATGTTCAGGTCAGGAATCTGAGCGTGCAGGTAGCTGAGATGTTCGGCTGTATGCATAACACGTGCTCATGGGTGAATGGGTGACGGAGTATTTGCAGGTCACTCTAACAATGCACCATCTGTGCCAGCCATACCCTCGAGGAAATGCACAAACGTAGAAAAAAACACCTTAGGAGGTTTGCTGGGTTTATTATCCAGCCAACTGCACGAACTACATGCCGTACAGCATGCACCTACTTCTCCCAATTCCCAAGTGCTTAAAAAGCTGAAAACTTGGCATCATGATTCCTGATCATGTCCAATTAAGTACTTTTGACCTTCCTACATCCAATGGTTTGTTTGATATTGCCATTGAAGGTAAGACCTCTTCAGTGTCACATCGTGGTCTTAGTAGCTACAAGGCTGAAATTTGGCATCGTGATTTCCTACCATGTCCTTGAAAAAAGTAGAGTTCTTACTTTCCTGCGTTTGATTGTTAATTCGCTATCACCATCGAATGTAACACCTCGGAGGGATTGCCGTTTTGGCTAGTATCTACAAAGCTTAAACTTGGCTCTGTTGGATGCGTGTAGATGCCATAGTCACAACAACCACTCAATTCATTCCACATTTTTATTTCAGATTTTCAATCGCCACAAAACTCACTCATTTGAAATATAACTCCAAAGCCATCACTCATTTTCACGTTGTCATAAAGTTCTCCACCATAGTTAAGCACGGCTATTTTGCTGGTAACCAAATAAAATCACAAAATAAAAGTAAAACAAAAATGCTGTGCCATCATTGGAACTATTGTGACATCACTCCCCTAACCACACAGGACAGCCAGGTTATGGTTGACCTCCTCACTCTCCACCTGACTCTGGTCTTTTTATTAAGCACACACACTCCATCATACAGCATGTTAAATTTCTATGTTGTAGGTTTGTAATCACCAAATCAGCACCAAACAGTTTGCAAAGCGCCTTAAAAACCGCTTAGTGCTGGGTCATTAATCAGCGGTAGATTCTCGCTGCACTTGTGCAACATGTTTTTACTGTCAGCTTATTAAATACACCTGTTGATGATCCATTTCTGGGTAAGGTGTAGGTGTCAGGGCTTCCATTTCAAACACTTATCCGGGATACTTACTGTACGATTAATAATATCTCCACCATCATTGTCAAATAAAATGCCTTTCCCCGATAAAACACCCCCTCTCTGTTCTGTCTTCTCCTGGTTTCCTTTTGCTTTGAAGATGTCACAGTGACATTTCTCCCCAAACACCAGGAACCACAAAACTTATTCATGTGTCCTTTATTTAAAACAACTGTTTGAAGTTTGTGTGTGTGTTTGTGCAATAACTTTATCTTGGTGAAGCTTCATCAATATTGTAAACAGTCATACAAACACTAACACACACACACACACACACACACACACACACACACACACACACTACCTTATGGACATTTGCAAGAATTTGTGAGAAACATTGATGGATGTTGGTGATGCTTAAGCCTATCCCTGCATCCAGTGTGCAAAAAGGCAGTAACACAAAGGGCAAAAAGAAGTCGTGTTTCGACCGCTCATTCAAAATTCATTGGCAGTGTTGCAACTGTGGGACTCCGGAGTTCCTCTGTTGCTTAGTCAAGTTTGAAAAATTGGTCCACTTTTGTCTGAAGCATTGTTGCAGTTGAGAGCAATCAGGAAAGAAACATCAAGCGTTTGGAAACAACATGCAACAGTCTGATGAAGATTTAATGGACCACATCGTTTTATAATGCAGTTGGAAGAACGATTGAGAGATTCCAAAAGGTACGGCTGAAAGAGCTGCTGTACTGATGTGAGACGTCGAGGGCCGTTGGGGTCAAATGGCCAGCACAGAGCAGACTAATCTTTCTGATCTGCCTCTATATTCTGTCCCTTTTTTTGGGCTAAAGCTCCTTCGGAGTGACCTATGAAATCCAGCATGCAACCCTGCCAGCTGCTTGACCACAGAAGCTCCTGATAACCGTAATCTCTGCCTCCTGTCTGAGTGGGGTCTTATCTTCAAGGGCGCCTGGGCACACAGATATGAAATAGGGCACCGCTAGGCGGGCTGCCACTTGCCACTCAGGACTTGAAGGTATCTCTCCAGGGCTTTTTTACTTCCTGTTCACGCGGGAGTCTGGGGAACAGAGACGGGAGCTGTTGAGAGACAATTTTAAGAAAGTGGTCTAAAGAAAATATCCACTGAAGTGAACTAGAGTGAAACACTGAAGCTGGACCAGGTCCTTATACACACAAAAGCAAGCCAAACATCATTCAGATGGACTTTGTAGTTCCTTAATTACACTCTGTATTTCATCTGTTTTCAGCACAACACACCTGCACCACCACGTCAGTGTCACTGAAGCACTGAGAATGATCCACCACCCTAAAAATACCTGCTCTGTCCATGATTCTGATCATCAGAGAATAAAGAACTAACAGAGAATATAGAGAATCAGATGGAATACATAATGGAAATTTAAAAATGAAGCAGGTTACGGTTCTTTGTATTGATTGAGTAGATTTTACACCGGGACCTTCAGTAATGATCTGTCTGAACTATTTTTTGGCTAAAAAAAATGTCTTATTATGCGGAAACACAGTAAAAAGAGCCGCTGCATTGCAAATAGATTGGTGATGATTGCTTGTGCAGTTGGGTGGGAGCGAGGCAGATCGGCCAACAACTTTGTTACCTGTTACATTAGTGAAGCTACAAATCACCAACATTATATTTATAAAATTGCATAATTATTTAGAAAGATAACAAAACCTGATTAATTCATGATTATTTGTACAAAAGACATTCTCCATTTTTTCCTTTAAAATATTTTAATAAGTTTCGTTAAAAAGTCCTTTTTTAAATTTCTAAGTTGAATTGTATTTCTGTAATTGGTTTTAACTGGTAGAAAATGTACTCTGCAATCAGAGAGCGTGAATGCCTTGACATAGCGCAGACCTTTGAGAAGGCTCTGATATCGAGAACTCAAAATCTGATTGGTCGAAGCAACAGGTTGAACAACACTTATTTAATGCTACAGGGGGAACAATGTTCATTCTGAAGGCGCAGACAGAAAAGTTTAAAACCTTTCAACCATCACTCTTTAATTTAAATATTTTTAGGCCTTCAAAAAAGAATCAGAATCAGAGTACATGCGTCCACGTTTAGTAGTTTTTTAGTTGCTAATACAAGGACCTCAGTCCATCCAAACACTTTCCTGCAGTTCATTCAGGCAACATGTGAAGATTTGTCCCGTTTTTCATATTGACGCTAAAACGGCCCGCAGAGAGATGCTTGCTCCCCCGCCAGCCTGTGCGCCGAGCAGTTTCGATCCCCGATCCAGGTCTGACTGGTGGGCGCCATCCATTGAGAGAAAGCGCTGCGTATATCCAGCCTCTGCTAAACATCCCAGCATGCTTTGGAGCTCTCCCTCCTCCACTAATGGCATGTCTGGCACACGAGCCAATTGGTGACGTTGTGCTTGATTAGCTTAGCGTACGGCAGCTTCCGACCTGTCTAATTGGACGAGTCGGAGTCGGGGACTGGGTGCTGAATGAAGACGCCGTAATCAGCTTAATCCCTGATGCTGAGTTTCTTTTCGGTTTCACTCGAGTATGCAAAAGTCTGAGGCAGAGAAAAAACGCCGACTGTTTAAAGCCTTTCAACACCACCGCCTCAGAACGTTTGCCCCTCAGGGACTCACTCCGTCAGCTCTCCTCCATCTGTTCAAAACAAAGACACCTGCCACAAGCCTTCGCTAGAGGGGTGCCATAGCCCCTGTTCCTACATTATACTAATGTCTGCATCACATCAGCCGCAGCACTTGATAGGGGAAGCTGGAAGCCGAAACCAACCACAATTCCGGAAATAAAACATTAGCCAAACCCCACGTTCCAAAATACAAAGCTTTCAATGGTTCTAGAAACAAATTATTAATCAAATTTTAAGCTAGACAATGCCTGGTTGCTGGGGGTTTCTGATGCCCATTCAGCACTGGACAGATACACACAGGACAGAGCGCAAATCTATTACTGGGCATATGCTCACACAGACACACACTATATTAGAGCAGTCAATTCACCTTCAACCCTCACCAAGCATCTGCATCATCCCCTCCAGTCTACCTGTGCGCCAATAACTATTGAGCTAACACATGCCAAGTGCCCGTGTCTTGCACTCCACCCTACTCACGTGCCAGTCACTATGGAGATTGCACATGGCAAGTGCACGCATCTTTCACTAGACTTTACCCGGGTGCCAATTGCTATTGAGATAACGCGTGGCAAGCGCCCGCATCTTTTACGCCACTCTACCCATGCCAGTCACTATCGAGATAACACGCCAAGTGCCTGCATCCTTCCCTCCTCTCTACCTGTGCACCAGTCGTTATCGAGAGAACACATGCCAAGTGCCTGTGTCTTTTACTCCACTCTACCCGCGTACCAATCACTATTGAGATAACACGTGCCAAACACCCGAGTCATCTCCTCCACTCTACCCACACGCCAATTGCAATTGAGAGAACACACACCAAGCACCCGCATCATCCCCTCCAATTTACTCTAACTGCATGCCAATCGCTATTGAGATAACACACTGCAAGCGCCTGTGTCATTCTCTCCACTCTAACTGTGTACCAATCACCACAGAGATGACACACGCCAAGCACATGCATCATCCCTCCACTCTACTCGCACACCGATCGCTACAGAAATGACACACAGCAAGTGTCCATGAAGAGTGTATTATGTTACACACCTGCCTGTGGAAGAGGTGCTGTGAAACCTTACAGACTGTGGCCTATTGGTCAGAAAGTCCCATGGAGTGCCTGACGTTATTAATTCAGTGACTACACATTGTCTCCTTAAACTTTTGCCATCCAAATCCCCCAAATCACCACTTCTGTTTACATTTTGCTCTGAAGTTAACAGAGCCATGCCGCGTTACACCTTCCAGCACAGTCGATCCAACCTCACTTTATTTTCATCTGTTCATGTTCTCTGTGGGTGCCAGGTGGTGGATCTGTGCTGCATAATACACACGAAAATTGATTTAAAACAATGCATTTTTAATAATCTACGTTCCCACATGCACTACGTGTTTTAGTCCATTCTCTGGAACAAGCATCCGCATTCAAGGCCATTTTTAAAGTGCAGCGCAATATTTCCACCGACCACACACACACACACACACACACACACACACACACACAAAGGTGCATCTTCTAAAATAATCTCCCTTATTAATTTAAAACAGTGGGGCAGAATGCGGGCAGTTTCTCTCTCCGAGCAGAAAGAACGCAGTGCCATTATTATCAGCGCAGACTGAGATCGCAGACGTTTGTGCGACATAAATAATGAGCCATAAAGAATCATAATCACCTGGATGTCCAATACAGGAACCCAGTGACCTCTGGGAGCACGGTATGATTGGACACGCGACTAAACGACGCCAGGCACATCGACCATCTAATCAGTTTTACTTGTTCTGTTGCTCTACATACTCTGTTACTCCCCTTTATTTTGTTCTCTGACGACCAGGACCATGGACAGAGCAATAATTATTAGGGTGGTGGATGATTCTCAGTAGTGCAGTGACACAGACATGGTGATGCAGGTGTGTTAGTTGATGTAGAATCAGAGACAGTAGACTGTTGCTGCACAGTGTGTGTTCTTCATCCTCTAATCTTAAATTATTCATTCACAATGTAAGTTTATAATATTACATGAATTAATAATGATGATGTCATCATATTAGGCAAATTAAAAGCAAACAGACTTTAATATAATTTAAATGAGAACAAATACACACACCCAAACGCACTGATTACTCAGTAAATTATTTCCTTGGTAATACTGTCATTGTTCTGATGTCGCTATTTTATTAATTTACTTACAACAGTTTGATTCTTTTGAACGGGTTTTATTTGAGGAACAAGATTGGCCTCTCAGTGCTGGGGATTTCTGGTTTAAATCCTGATCTGGGTGGGGTTTCCATGTTCTTACTGTGTCTGTGTGGGTTTTCTCTGAGTTCTTCGAGTTTTCCTCCTGCAGTTGAATCGTGGATTCAAATAAATTGGCTCCTCCAAATTTCCCCATATAGTGTGCGTTTGAGTGTGTGTCCAGCTATGGATTGGCATCCTGCCCAGCGCCATAGGTTAATGAGATTCGATCCCTGAGGCTGATGGAGAACTGTAAAGTCACACTAATCAGTGTGAACATGGACCTGTATTTATTAAAAAGAATTTTCAAATTAATCTCTCAATATTGTAAATGTGGAGCATGGTCTCTCTCTCTCTCTCTCTCTCTTTCTCTCTCTCTCTCTCTGTCCCTTTCTGTGCAGGTGCACTACAGCCCTCCAGCGCCGCCTCCCCTTCCTCCGTCGCCCATAAGGGGGAGTTTTAGCTGATAAGAAAGCGTGTCTTCTCCATGGACACTTGGCACTTGTTATATCGATAGTGCGGATAAAGTGAAGGTTATGATACAAGGCGCTTGGGGAGTGTTATCTGGATAGAGATTGCCGTGTGGGTAGAGTGGAGGGTATAACACGGACACTTGGAGTATGTATCTCGATAGTGACGGCACGTGGGTAAAGTTTAGGGGATGTGTTATCTCGAAAGTGATTGGTGTGCGGGTAGAATGGAGGGGATGATGATGACTCACATATGAGCTTAAGTGACATCCCATTACTAATCCATAGGGTTCAATATGACATCGGTCCACCCTTTTCTGTTTCAACTCTTTTCCGAAGGCTGTCCACAAGGTTTAGGAGTGTGTTTATGGGAGTTTTTGAGCATTCTTCCAGAAGTGCATTTGTGAGGTCACACACTGATGTTGGACGAGGCTCTGGCTCTCAATCTCCGCTCTTATTCATTCCAAAGATGTTCTATCAGGTTAAGGTCAGGGCTCTGTGCAGGTCAGTCAAGTTCATCCTCACCAGACTCTGTCCTCCACATCTTTATGGACCTTCCTTTGTGCACTGGTGCACAGTCAATGTTGGCCAGCTCCAAACTGATCCCACAATTGATCTTTACACTTGTGTAATGCAGTTAGACAAGTTCCGTTGTCCTTGCAACCGCCAAACCCAGACTCATCCATCAAATTCCCAGGTGAAGGAGCGCGATTCTTCACTCCAGAGAACGCATCTCAACTGGTCTAGAGTCCAGTGGCGACATGCTTTAGATCACTGCATCTGACACTGCATTGCATTTAAAGATGTGTGGCTTGTTTGCAGCTGCTCGACCATGGAATCCCATTCCATGTAGCTCTCTGCAGACTGTTCTTGAGCTAATCTGAATGCCACATAAAGTTTGTAGTTCTTTAGTGATTGACTCTGCAGAAAGTTAACCCCACTCCATCAGTTTAGCTGCTTGAGTTTATACACCTGTGGCCGTGGAAGTGATTGGAACACCTGATTCTGATCATTTGGATGGTGGAGCAAATACTTTGGGCAATGTAGTGTATCAGGGATTTTTTTTGCCTCTGTCCTTTGGTGTTTTAGGCTCATAACACTGTAAAGTTGCTTAGTGACAACACGCAGTTGTAAACAGCGCTGTATACATAAATTATATAAACTTGAACCTGTTTTTGCTGAGAAGTTTCTGCTGGACGCTGTTCTGCATGATGTGTTTGTACAAGCAGACACGCTTCCTATTCGTCAGGCGTTTTGTGGTGGTGGGGCCCGTGCTCTGCTTGAATGTGAGAACACGCAATGAAGATTGGGCGGTGCTCAGTATGGTATTGTGGATGGGTTTCGAAGAAAGGTGGCAGAGAGCTAAATTGCATCTGCGCAAAAACAGTGAGATAGGCAGAATCACGTTATATAACCTATACATTATAGTAAAACGCATGCACTTTGTTTTTATTGTATTCAGATTCTCTACTTCAGTTTAAATGTTGGTTTTGTATGAAAAACAAATTGTTTTTTTTTTTGTTTTCATACTGCATTTATCTTTCCTTACATTAAATAACCCAGGGCAAAGCCAAGTATTTTTTCTACTGGTGATATATACAGTATGTCCAGTCATCTGTCTGTTTGTCGGTTCTCTGGCCCTGGCCCTCATTAACACTGCTGTAGTCTGAGCTGTCTTCTCTTCTCTAAAGCAGATTTGTAATTTTTAATCAAACTTTTGTTCTTATTAAATTCCGAAGATCATACGGAGCTTTAACTAAATTATTATCAGGTTTGGATAATTAAAAATTAACAATTAAAAGATCTCTGCCTCTAAGCCACACGACTGTAATAATCCTGATTATTGATCTCAGTTTCTTTATCCCAGCGATCTGTAAATGCAGAGAAACGTCTCCTTACTGAGGGTGAAGATGTGTGTGCTGCTCACATACACTGATTCACCCCACATACAGACAGACGGGCAGATAACCAGGCCCTCAGACAGACAGGGACTGAACAGATAAAGAGAAATGGTCAGATTTACTGGCAGACAGATGAAAGGAGAGAGACAGGTGGTGTTAGATGGAACATCAGATAAAGGTACTTCCGATAAACACACTGACATGCACAAAAAGCTACGGGGAGATGACAGACAGGCAGACAGGTGGGTATATTCAATATCTATTACTCATAGACAGACAGACGGACTGTAAAGAAATGTACAGTGTTTGACACGTAGACAGGTTAGGATAAATGGACAAAGGCAGACTATAAATGTTATAAAAGCGTAAATGATAACAGACAGACGGGTGGATGGCAGACAGATCATCAATAGATTAAACAAGATAGACAAGTGAAGACAAAGGCATAGACAGACAGATGGATAACGAACCATTCTGATGATGATTTAAACACAGATGAAAAGATACAGACAGACAGAAAAAAAAGTCTGCTAAAGATACTTAAAGAGTAGGACAGACAGGTAAAGGCAAAGACATGTGGCATAACATGTGAAAGATGCAAACCGAGAGAGAGACAGGTAAAGGGAGATCAACTTTCTGAACCACAAAGGATCACCAACTGGCAGACAGACAGGTGATGATGGACAGACAAATATGAGTAAGACATGTATTCAGACTGATCGAGGAAAAACAGAAAAAAAAGTCTGGGAGAGATGGACTAGCAAGTAAAAATGCAATTAAAGAGAGAGAGAGAGAAAGAGAGAGACTGGCAGATGGACAGAAAGCAAACATAAAGAGTAGGACAAACAGGTAAAGACATAGGCATGGACTAGACTGTCACCTGTTGGTGGTGCTGTGCAGAAAATATTAGTAAGACTTGCATGCAGACAGATAGAAGACAGACAGACAGCATGAACTCGACGGATCGGTACTCAAATAGGAAAAAGAGCAAGACAAACGGGAGGATCGACTGCTGGACAGTGACTGATGGATGAACCCTCAGATAAATGAGGATGAGGACAAAGACATGGACTAGCAAGTGAAAGCCAACACAGAGAGAGAGAGAGAGAGACAGGCAAGAGAGAGCCAGGTAAAAACATTTCAGAACCACAAAGCATCACCAACGGGCTGACAGACAGACAGGTGGTAATGGGCAGACAAATATGAGGAAGACATGCATGCTAACAGATCAAGGACAGACTGGAAAAGAAGTCTGCGAGATAGACAGATAGAAAACTTAGTAAACAAATGGAAGATAGACAGACAGCATGGACTCCACATATGGGTAAACAAATAGAACAGAGAGCAAGACAGACAGGAAGATGGACTGCCGGACGGCGACTGACGGATGAACACTAAGATAAATGAGGAGGACAGACAGACGGAGGACGAAACATAAACAAAGATAAAAGCAGACAGCCGGGCGGAGGCAGACAGATACTTATGAACAGACAAACTGAAAGAGACAAGTTGATTGAGGAGAAAGACAGACAGACACAGACACAGAAGGAGAGACGGATGAGCAGACAGAAATACAGACAGGTGGAAAACTATGTATTTTTCAGACTTAAATGGAGCTCCGAGCATCATTTCAGACAGAGAGCGGGGAGAGAAGTGAGAGAGACGGAGTGAGCGAGACACTAATTCAGCATCTCGATATTCTTTTAGGGATGGTCATTAATTCTGTGCACTCTGAAACCTGGCAGAGCTCAGCGCAGCTGTCTGTCTCACGCCTGGTTCTCCTGCAGACACTGTGACTCCGCTTCTCCCAATAAATTCCAATGTGGGAACTCGGAACTGGGAATTCCAACATCTACAAAAATACAGAGCTTCATCATTGGAACTTCATCATTTTATTGAAGTCACTCACTGATTTGCTCATTTGGCAAAATAACTTTCTTCAATTGCGCCTTCATTAAAGTTTTGTTTAAACATTTAGTTACCTGTCCTCTTGGTTGTAGCACATCATCTCTTCTCTACTCGTGTTCCACTCACTATAGAAATGACGCACACCAAACACCTTATATTAGAGAATATATTATAGACACATATTTGGCAGCTTTTTTATATTAACCTACTTATGTAAATCAGGTGAATGAAGTTCAGATATTGGTCCACCCTCACTAATAATCATTTGAAAGCCTGCTCGAGAATTGGCATCAGCAGCTACTTTCCAGACTTCTCCCACCTGACAGCATTCAGTGGATTTCCTTTGATCTCTATAAAAGGCAAAGCCCTCACTGACTCACGATCTACTAGTCTAAAACTTGGCATCATGATAACCTAACATGTCCTACAAAAAAATGCTTCTCACCTGACTATGTTTTGTTTGATATCGCCATCTAACGCGAGACCCCTCCAGTCTCGCACTGGGGCCTTCCTGAGTAGCTACAACTGAAACTTGGCACTGTGATTCCCTATCATGTTTTTGGAAAAAATAACGGGTTCTCGAACGCAACACCTCGGATGGATTGGGGTCTTGGTGAAGACCTACAAAGTTGAAAATGTGTCACAACTCACACTATATTCATTCCACATATTCATTTCAGATTTTTAATTGCCACAAACTCCAAAGCATCACTAATTCCAAAACAATTTTGATGTTGATATCAAGTTCTCCACAGGTGCCTGTGCATCACAGGTATTCCGTGTAAAATGGTTTAAACAGTAAAGCTTAAAAAAAGATGAATCCTGGTAGATCATGATGAATTGTCCACTGGAAAAAGTAGATCTCGGGCCTGAAACATGTGGACACCCCTGGGTTAGAGGATGAATAACGCAGCAACAGAAGACCTGCTGTCTGTGATTCTGCATCTACAATCTCACAGCATTGGGATCAGGAGGAGGAGGAGGAGGAGGAGGAGGAGGAGGCACTGCCGAGCCCCACTGCTGATTGGTTAGTCATTCCACGCCACGTAGCGCTTTGAGCTGTGACTGCATAATCAAACAGTCTGCGAGTGAGAAGCTTAATTTGTTTAGCAGAGCGGCAACGCTGCTGCATTATTCACTAGGTTGGCTACTTTAACCAGCTAATAGAGTGGAGCTGGAGGCTTCACCAAGGCCAGACTGGATCAGAGTTCTCATTACAGCCTGCGAAATCACTGGGCACCGACCGCAACGTTAATCATCACAGGAACCTGAGTGTTTGTGAAACAACGTTTGTAAACTGTAATGATCCTGCGAGTTGGTCCTATATCGGAATGGTGTGATGGGTGTGGTTTAGGAATGAAATCATACCTCAGTTCAAAGGTTTAGTAGAAGCCGGTTATTCCCCCTTGAACCTCCCAACGTTATTTAGGTCTCCATTTATCGTGGATGAGATCAATCAATTAATCAATTCATTGTTTTTCACTCTATCCTATATAAGTGTCATGGTGGATGGGGATGGGGGGGGGGGTTGTTCCATACCCATACCCATACCCATCTATTGCTGGGCACACACTCCCTCTCACACACACACTATTTAGGGGCAATTTACAGCATTCATTCATCTATTGTCTTCCGCTCAATCCTCTACAAGGGTTGCGGAGGAATTCCCCATGCCCATCCATTTGGGCGCTGGGAAAATACACCCAGGACAGTTCACCAATCTATCACTTTGCACACATTCACTCACATACACAGACCCCATGGGGCAGATCAGGATTTGAACCTGGATCTCCAGTGCTGAGGACTCTTAGTTTCATTTTCAGTTTATTCCCGTTCTTGTCCTGTATGCGCCTCATGTTTGTTAATTGGTCCTTGTTTAAGTTAATTGTCTTGTCATTATCTTCTGCTGTGTTTTATCCGTCACGTGTCTCACCTGCCCATTATTTTAATGCCTTTCCCCTGTTTGTGTTTGTCGCAGTGTCATATGAGTTGCTCCATTCTGTGTGTGCCCTGTTCCACGTTGTCTCTGCATTAAAAACCCTTTTTATTTTTTTGCACTTTTGGACTTTTATAGTTTTTTGCACAACAGTTATGGTTTCGGATCGTGACACCTTTACAGTCATAGACATTTTAAAAATTCCTATGGGGGACACACCAAGGGACCCAATTCAAAATATGGGCCCACTCTAGCAATTCGCATGTGGGTAGCGTACAGGGGATAACATACGCGCTTGGCATATAGTGACTGGTGCACGGGTAGACTGGAGGGGATGACGAGAGGCGCTTGGCACATAGTTACTGTATGGGTAGAGTGGAAAGGATTATGCGTGGCGCTTGGTGAACAGTGCAGTGATTGGCGCACGGGTAGAGTTCAAAAACAACTGCCTTTTAACTTTTATGTTGTTATTAAGTTTAACGTATCAAAAACGTGCACTTTCTCTTTTCTTTCTTTTAAATTGAAGGAACGTAGCAAATATAAAGAAGATGTGATTTTTAATAGTAAAAATAGTCATGGAAGGATATTTTGGAGACAAAGTTAGGGAGCTGGTATTATGGTAGCTTTGGCAAGTGCAGAGGACATATTAGGTTTGTATTGAATAGAATACTAAGAATAGAGCCACCAGGCAAGAGAAGAGGAGAACAGGTTTATAAATGTAGTGAGGGAGTGTGTGTGTGTGTGTGTGTGTGTGTGTGTGTACATACAGTATAATATATGTATATATATACACAGTACCCTCCATAATTATTGGCACCCTTGGTTAAACAGTGTTGTTTGGCTTCTAATATATTATTTAAAAGGTAATAATATTGGACAACAATGCAAAAAAGAGAAAAATCTAAGCTTTAATTCAAGTTCTGGGGTTTCTAATATGCACTGTCCTCTTCAGCTCACTCCACAGGTTTTCTATTGAGTTGAGGTCTGGGGACAGAAATGGCCATGAGAGAAGCTTGATTTTTGATTTGGCCACATATATAGGGTCATTATTTTGCTGAAAGACCCAGTAATTACCCATCTTTTAGCTTTCAAGCAGAGGCCACCAGATTATGATTTAGAATGTAGGGTGTGGTAGCTCAGTGGTAGGGTGCTGAAATGTCAAGTTGAAGGTTGTGGGTTCTAATCCTAGGTACACTGAAGTTACCAATGTGAGTCCTCAAGCAAGGCCCTTAGTCCTCATTGCTCCGGGGGCTGTATCAACCCCGTGTTCTGAAATTGGGATATTAGTAATTCTGCTAAATGACCAAATGTAAATGTAGAAACAGGCCCACAGCATCACCGATCCTCCCCATACTTAACTTTAGGAATGAGATGTTTTAGCACCTGATGGTTGTTTGGGAGACTATATAACCCCAAGATGCTACCATTTGCTGTAATTCTCTTACAGTGAGCTTTGGAGAACTTTTTACTTCTCTTACCATCCTTCTCACTGTGTGTGGTGGCAATATACACTTGTGTCCTCTTCCAGGTTTACTTGTCACAATTTCAGATGTTTTGAACTTTTTGATGATTTCTCTGACTGTAGATAAGGGCATCTGCAGGTGAGGGGGGGGTATTTTTTTTGTAGCCATTGCCTGATTTTATGAAGGTCGATAAACATCTGCTTTACTTAAATAGTGTGTTTGTTGCCTTGTATTTGCCATATTTAAGAGTGAGAGAGAAATGGGCCACTCTCTGTAATGCCATATTTGTACCCCAGGGAAACAGGAAGTGATAAATTTCTAATTAAAGGTTCCTGGATACTTTGATCCCCTTTTAAACTACAGTAGAAATTACATAAATGGTTCAAATGAATTATTTATATATTCTTGAGATTGCATGAAAATGAGATTATTATAATTAATTGATGATCTTTTGAACACCTGTAAACCAGACTCCGTTACAATCATAAGGTATCAGTAAATTTTGACACTGTATCTTTGGCCCTATGCCATGTGTTACTTAACTGTGGCACTAAATGTTCCCTCATAACTAAGTCATTACCACACTTTAATGATCTAGTTATTATGCTTTAATGATCTCGTCCCCACATTTAAATCGTTTCTGGCCACGCCTTAATTTTTATTAAGAATGGATGTCTCAAGAGTCTATAATTTTGTGAGACCAGGATTATTAATAAGGTAGTTATTTTATAAAAAATATGGTTCGCACTTTTTCTTTACTCTTCTTTTTGCTTTAACTCCCTGTAAACTATTTTTTTTTGGATGTTTATATGTGTTCTGTATTTACTTATTTCTATTTGCATCATTTCCTTGCCTGATTCTGTAAATCCTGCTAGTGTAATCCATTTGGTTCCTTCCTTTCATTCACAGGCCTTGTCTCTAAACAAGCAGGAAGCCCTCGCCCATGTTCTCAATGGCACAGTTAACTTCGGAAAGCTACAAGAGAAATTTAAAGTAAGGTTTAAGCTTACATCGCACATGCTATATACAATGCTCACATAAGTTGTTTACTTCAGATTTACAAATGTAATGGTGTAGGGTGTGATAGCTTAGTGGCTTGAGAGTTGAATCTGTGAGTTTTGGGTTCAAATCATATGTTGGCAAATGTGGGTCCATAAACAAGACCCTTAACTCTTATTGCTCCGTGGCTTCTGTATCAACACTGTGTTCTAAACCCAAAACCCCCAATTTAGGAGACCTGAAAGTTGATTCAGAGACATGTCTGCTAAATTACCTATTCTAATCTTTAATACTAAAACATGTGGTTTGCATACTAAGCCCCAAAAGCTGATATTATATTAAGGCACCATGTTCTCCAAGTCCTTCCCGTGTCCGCGTGGGTTTTCTCTGAGTTGTCCGGTTTCCACCCACAGTACAAAAACATGGATTCCAGGTAAATTGAATGCACTAAATTTTCCAGTAAAGTTTGTGTGTGAGTATGTGCCCAGAAACTAATTTGCGCCCTGTCTTGGGTGTATCTGCCCAGCACCTGAGATGTTCTCCCATGGATGGGCATGGGGGAACCCCACCGCGACCCTAGTAGAGGAATAAGCGGAAGATGATGGATGGGTGGATGGATGGACTAGTCTCATAGACAATATAATTAGCTGAGAATTTATTTTGTATCGAATTAATCCATTGTTTTAAAATTGTTAGGCCGTTTGTGTATATGATTCTTGTGAATGTTATTTCTCAGGAATGACTAAAGGTATTTAGTTGTAAGTGTCACGACCCGTATGAAAAGGGGAGGGACACGCAAATCACGGTAAGAACGTTGTTTAATAGATGATCCTCTGAGCAGACAAACAACGATAAACAGTCCAGGGTCGTTACCGTATAATCCACCAATGATCCAAGTAGTAAGACGAGAGGCAAGGTCAGTATTCAGAAATAAGTCGGTACACAGAGATGATGAAGAGAACATCAATCGGACTATCATGAGAAGCGCTTAGGACTGGTAAGAACCGAGTACATCAGCGTGTGATTACGGGTGACGGAGGTATTTATATACTAGTGGAAGTCCGACACAGGTAAAATCAATACTCCGGTGATGAGGGGCGTGTCTGTGAGTGGGTGTGTTCCGCTGGCGCGTTAGTGTTCGTTACATTTACGAGGTTCAGGCACAAGTTTTTCAATGGTCTGTTGTAAATGAAGGATCTTTTCACAGATACAAGGTAATTTTCCTCTCAATAGGTTTAAAAGCCTGGTCTCATAAAAAAAACCTTCTTTCAGGGTGAACATGAATAATGCACAAAAATGAAAGAAAGGGGGGTTTTAATTGTGAATAAATATTATATTCATTATCGAAAACAGTCCTTTTAAAAATGATTTGAATGAAACAGGAATCGACTCTGTATTAATGTTTGTATGTAAATATATCGCTGGTGGGCCATGCATTTCACACCGAAGCCTTTAGTAATGCTCCATCTTAATTAATGCACCTGTCACTAACTGTTTTATGGCTCTAAAAACCATCTTGTTATGCAGAAATGCAGTATTAAGAGCCGTTGCATAGCAGATTGAATACTGCTGTAGCCAGAATAAAAAAAATCCCCAATAATAACCTCATACAATATTATTTAAGAAAGCAAAACTCAAAAATCCATCCTCAACACTCTCCGACGATCCAATCAGAAGGTGTGACTACACTGACATAACATATTAGAGGGCCTTAGTGTCGCCAACTCAAAATCTGATGAGTTGGAGAAACAGGTTGCTTGAAAATTATTTTATGCTACCGATCTGCAGAACTGAAGTGAAGGTTTTAGGCAGATTATTCGACCCTGGCAACAAATTATGCTAAAATGTGATTGGTTGAATGCTTTAATAAGGAAAAATCTGGAAGCGACACAACTCCAGGAAACGCTATGAAAGGAAGCAGATAGACTATGTTGAATTATTTAATAAGTATTCATTGACAAAATATACTGTAAATGCGTCTGATGTTTGTACATCAGCAGAGAAGGCTTTGAATGCCCTGAAAGTAGGTCACTGAAATATGATGAACCTGTTTGCCTCTGTAAGAATTAGCATACTTTATTCTTCTTCCTCCTTCTGTTGCAATGAGGAGGCTGACATCCCAACATTTAAACAACTGATCTACCACACCCTTCATTACTTTAAAGGCTTTAACAACAAATTATTGGAGAACGGTATGGCAAAAGTAACTTAGTATGAGGTATATATCAGTTTTACTTATATTTTAAATATATTACGGGGTGTGATTTATGTATATAGTGGGGCCAAAAGGTATTTTGTTATACCACTGATTGTGCAAGTTCTCCTTCTTAGAAAGAAAACATAGGTATGTAATTTGTAAGAAAAGAAAACGAAAAAAGAGCAGGAAATCACATTGTAGGATTTTTAAAGAATATATTTGTATATATAGGGAATGGTAGCTTAGTGGTTAGGGCGTTGAACTATCAATCAGAAGGTTGTGGGTTCAAATCCCAGGCCCACTGTAGTTACCAATGTGGGTCCTTGAACAAGACCCTTAACCAATTGCTTCAGGGTGGTGCATCAACCCTGTGTTCTGATCCCAACCAAGTTGGAATAGCTGTAAGTTTTTTTGGATAAAATATCTGCTAAATGGCCAAATGTAAATGTATACTATGGTGAAAAATAACTATTTGGTTACCCACCAACAAGCAAGATTTCTGCTTGTAAGTTCTTCTTTGAAAAACCATTCATTTGTCAACCACTCACTTCCTCTATTAATAGCACCTGTTTGATCTCATTATCAGTACACTGGAGTCTACATACTCCAAACTCAACCATGGCCAAGACCAAAGAGCTGTCGAAGGACACCAGGAAGAAAATTGTAGATCTGCAATAGGCTGGGAAGAGTGAATCTAAAATAAGCAAGCAGGTTGGTGTGAATAGATCAATTGTTGGACCAATTATAAGAACATGGAAGACATACAAGACCATTTATAATCTCCCTCGATCTGGGGCCCCACACAAGATCTCATCCATGGGATAAAGATGACCATGAGCATGGTGAGCAAAAATCCCAAAGCCACACAAAAGGACCTGATAAATGACCTGCAGAGAGCTGGGACCAAAGTTACAAAGGCTACCATCAGTAACTCAAATCCTGCAGTACCAGGCATGTCCCCCTGCTTAAGCCAGTACATGTCCAGGCCCTTCTAAAGTCTACCAGAGAGCATATGGATAATCCAAAAGAGGACTGAGAGAATATAATGTGGTCAGATGAAACCAAAATCAAACTTTTTTGTAAACTCAAAAACCTAGCCTTTTTGAAGGAAGAAGAATGTGAGTTGCACCATTTCTACTGTGAAGCACGGAGGTGGAAACATTATGATTACGGGCTGTTTTTCGGCAAATGAGACAGGACGACTGATCCGTGTAAAGGGAATCATGAACAAGGCTGTGTATCATAAGATTTTAAGCGAAAACCTCTATCCATCAGTGAGAAAATTTAAGAGGGTACGTGGCTGAGTCTTCCAGCATGACAATGAGCCCAAACACGCTGGTCGGGCAACGAAGGAGTGGCTATGTAAAAAGCATTTCATGGTCCTGGAGTGGCCTATCGCCAGACTGCAAATCTATAGAAAATTTGAGGAGGGAGTTGAAAGTCTGTGTTGCCAAGAGATCTGCATAGAGGAAAGGGCCAAAATAACAGCTACTGTGTGGGCAAACTTGGTGAGGAACTTTGACCTCTGTCATTGCCAACAAAGTTATGTTACAAAGTATTGAGTTTAACTTTCTTTAAAAATCCTACAATGTGATTTCCTGGATTTTTTTTCTCGTTTTGTCTGTCATAGTTAAAAGTGTGCCTATGATGAAAATTACAGATCTATCTCATCTTTCTAAGTAGGAGAACTTCAATCAGTGTATGAGTAAATATTTTTTGGCCCCACTGTATAACACGAGTCTGCAATTGTTACTTTATTTACATCAAGTTAATTTCTTCGGCATTTCCTCATTTCCGTCTGGTTTTAAAGCAATTACAAGCTTAATGATCTGTCATATGGGGATAATTTCTTCCTGCAGAAGTGTATACTAAGTGTAAATTATCCAATAATGTTCTCTTTTTATTATCTAATAATATATATAATGCCACAGTGCCTGTCCAGAGGCAATAAAATAAATGGCACATAAATTACATTACCTAAAGGAAAACACAAATGTCTATGACCATTTACTAATTGGACAGCCTTCAATGCACCATGATGTAATAACCACACTGGAGGTAAATGGAGCAGTACGTTATTAATAGGTGGTTAGTCCAAATGTTCTGCAGTCCTTACCCTGGAACCATGTGAGCTGAAGATGCCTTTCATACTGTTCATGAACTGTGCCGTCTCAGATGCATTGTGTCCATGTCCACATGTCCCATGATGTAGATTGAGCTGCTCCCCATTTAATACATGATGCAGAGTGCTGTTGGGTTTTGGCGATGGTTCAAGAACCAGCACTTTACCTTTGAAGGTGATCAAGCCTCTAATGGTGACATAATAGAAATATCAGATAGTAAATGAGTAAAATATACTACTCTTACTTGCTTTATTTATATCATATATAGGATTAACACAGAAAAAACATTGTTTTAAACCATCTTTACAGTGTTCTGAGTCTAAACTTCTCAAAGCAGGTCAAATCGACAGTCAAAAAGATTACTAATACTACCTGGTATTAGTTTTAAAAGAAAAAACCTTGTGAGAACCAAGTCTCAGAAGATTTAACAGTGTAATACTATAGTGTTGATCAGATTATGTACAGATTATAAATGGATTACATATGTATATGTTTCAATAAATCAGGAATAGACAAATGTAATCAATTACAGAACCAAGTGTATGAGCTCAAAGAATAGTTAAGCGTCCTGTGGATATTTACAGAACCCTTATATTATTTGACATGAGAAAATTTTGCAGACTTTTTTATCCTAAGCAAATACAAATGCCCCAACATGATGGTTGGGATCAGAACACACATTCAGTTGTGATACAGTGCCATTTGGAGCAATGAGGGTCAAGGGTCTTGCTCAAGGGCCCATACTGTAACTTCAGTGCAGCGTTTCCAACTTAGTGAACTTGTAGATATATTTATTAACTTATCAGTCCCTCTTCAATTTTTTTTATAGTGACTAGCAACAAATTTAGCAACTTTTTCTGGTGTTATTTGAGACTTTTGGAGATCCACATGTTCTTCAGTTTCTACCATAAGCCCCATTTCACAACACTTTCAGTGCTCAGAGAGACCTGCATCCCTCCACGTCCAAACAGCAACTGAGCTGGGCATGCCCAAAGCTGCCACTGCCCCGCCCTCTTATGACAGAGTAAGATGTAAATATAAATACATTAATCTCACCCAGTGTCAGTCATTCAAGTTGTCTTCGGTGTGTATTTCCAATGTAAAAAGCTAAACATCTAGCTACATAACTAAAAATGTATTTATGTAATTTACGTAAAATAAATAATGTAATGTGGGTCTAAGCATTAAAGTCATTAAGTTGATTTAAGAACTGATGGGTTATTTCAAAAGCAAAAAAAAAATAAAATAAAAGTTACTTTATTTAGAGCTCATTTGTAGTTTTAACATATTGAAGGCGTTTTTTACTCACTTTTTTACTCACTTTTTCCCCACAATGTTTTTTCCTTAAACAATTGAGTATTATGCAAATTAGACAATGATAAACTCCTTATCCTATCTTAGCAACTTCCAAGCCAGTAGCTACTTTTCTTACTGAAAAGTTGCCAACAGTGCTTCAGTGGACCTGGGATTTGAAAACATAAATCTGAGATCAATAGCCCAATCATAGTAAGTGTAATACAGATAATTTACCTTAGTACTTAACATCCGGTGCACCTAATATTAGTATCCTGCAATAGTCAGCCAGCATTGACAGATTCCAGTCACCTTGGTAACGCATTTCTATCACTGTGATTGCCTTGTTCAACTGTTTATAAACAGGAAGTCGGCAATTTAATGCGTTACAGTGAACAATTAAGCCAATCATCTACCTTTAGCCTATTTCAAGTAATTAACATATAAATTGTATCTGATGGTTAATGGCTTTCCCAGTTCACGTTTGCCTAAAAATAACTTCTTTCAACATTTTGGCCGGTGAACATGATATTTCTGGCCTTTTTTAAATAACCATACTTATAGTATAAATTACGTTGCACTGTGGTTCTGTGATATTTTTCAGCAAACGTTTCTCACACATTGCCGCTGCACTATAATTTAAAGTGACATTCGGCACCAGAAGCGAATGGTCAGACTTGACTTGGCGCTCAGTAAGGCCACGGTGCTCTTTAAACCCCATAAACACCCACATAAACCAAACTCATGCAGCACTGCCAGCCAAAATGTGCACTAATTTGTGTTGGCTGAAGTGCCAAGAAACATAGCTGTTTGTGTGTGTGTGTGTGTGTGTGTGTGTGTGTGTGTGTGTGTGTGTGTGTGTGTGTGTGTGTGTGTGCTGTGGACAGGTTACAAAAAAGACATGTTGGATCCCATTTGCCAGATAAAGTTCCCTCCGCGGTTCCCTATCTGGTAGAATTATGACAGTAATTACTCTACTATGACATGCTCCGCTGTGTCTGTGAATGCTCATTTTTCCAACCCATCATACCATTACAACATCCCAAAGCTACAGCATAATCTACCCTGATTATAATATTCTTGGTTAAATTTCATGTAATTAATATGGTAGTACAGACAGCTGCTACTGGGTTACCTGCATCTCTGTAGCATCATCCAGCTGTGGCATTCCAGACTCACTCTCATCCCCATTGATGAGTAATTTGGCCTGAGGGGAAGGGTCATATGCAGAGCACTGAAACAGGTTACTATAGAGACTCACCTGACTCCCGTGCAGGTGCTGAGGATGACATCTGAATGCAGGTAGCCCTTTACTGTTCCATGGTAATAACAGTTGACCTGAAGAAACAGAAAGAAAACATCCAACATTTAAAAATGACACATGGACAGAACCTTATATTTTCTCTGAAATAAAAATGGACATCATATGAACAACTAGGTGAACAAGCGTTTTCTATATTAGTTTAGTTAAAAAAACTGACTAAGTGACTTCATATAAGGCATATCAGAGCCAGACAGAGACCAAATAAAAAAAATATGATTAAGGAAAGGCTAAAAGCCAAGGAATCTACTCTGATAGTGTCAGAAACATTCTTCCCTGGATGGGCACGCTGGTTGGCACATTCACATCTGATTGCTGGGGATACAAGTTTGGGTCGAGTTTTCCATGGGTTCCTTTTGTTCGTGTGAGGGTTCTCCGATTAACTTTCAGGGTCCAAAAACATGGAATTAAGCTGATTTGGCTGTTCTAAATTGCAGTTTTAAATGCAGTTTTAAAAGTGTGTACAAAACATTAGACTGGCACCCTGTCCTGTGTCTATCTGCCTAGCGCCCAAATGTTCTTCCCTGGATGGGCATGAGAAATAACCCTTTAAATGAGATCGGGTGGCTTAGTGGGTAGCATGTTAGCTTCTTAGTCCTAGGGTCCAGATTCGAATCCAAATCTGGGTGGAGTTTCCATGGAGTTCTCCAATTTCTACCTATATTTTTCACTATGTAATAGGTGTCTTTGTGTGTAAGTAAGTGTGTGATAGTGTGTCCAAGGTGTGTCGGTCTGAAATGATCTCCCCCGGATGGGCATGGGGAACCCTATCTGCCACCTTAATATAGTTTTAAGTGGTCGAGATCCTGACATGGGGCAGTACGTTTGTAGCGCGGGGGATCCAGGTTCAAATCCCGATCTGGGTGAAGTTTCTGTATTCTCCTCGTGTCCACATGGATTTTCTATAGGTTATCGGGTTTCCTCCCACAGTCGATAGTAACTATGAATTAAAGATAAGTTGATTGGTCGAAACTGCCCCTATATAATGTGTGTTAGTTACAAGTAACCTAACCTGACGATTGATGTCAGAGTGAATGGCTCTCCATGAAGCAGCACCAGTGGAGCAATGAGGGCCTCACTCAAGGGACCACATAAGCAACTTTTGTTGCACTCAGGATTTAAATTCCCTCTCTGCAGATTAATAGCCCAACAGTCTAACCACTGAGCCACAACACATCAATATTTCCATTGAACACACAGAAAGTGGTCAAAAGTTAAAATTCCTTGCGGAGAAACCTTTTAAATTATAACAGAAAATAACAACAACAAAAGAGTCCCTTGGAGTAAAGTCAATGTCTGTTAAACATTGTTTTTGCAGAACAGCCCCCATATTCCATGTTTTATTATCACATGACAATGCAGAGCACAAACTCAGAGCTCAAATTAAAGGCCTTTAAATCAAACCCACCACAAAGTAAAGCCAAGTTGTACACATTCGCAGTAACAACTGCAGATTCGTGACTACTTAAATGAATGGCTAATGCAACAAAAACCTACAAACCAAACATGCATGCTTCCTACTAATGCTTTTATGCTTTGATCATTCTTCTGCATGTTTTCAAGGTTCAGAGAATTATGCAAATCACCTATTCATCATCTTAAGCATTTTCTTTACTGTGATTAGGTTTTTTGCATTTAGCACAGCTCGGTAAATTTCCAGCAAACACACAAGAGAGAGAAAAAAAAATAGCTTACAAGTCTGGCTAAGCCTTGCTGCTTTAAAACATCACTTTCCCTTAAACAACTACACATTATGTAACATTATAAACAGTCCTTATGTGTATCAACACACCAGAGTTATAAAATAACCATTCTTATTATTTTTTATCTGTGGAAATGGAATAAAACATGTATTCTGGTCATTGTAACATTAACAGAATAAACCAAAGAACCAGCGGGTCTCAATGAGCTTTAGGATTTAAAGCCTTGTGATCATCGATGGTTGGAATTTTTCCCCCTTAATATACAAATAGTATGAGTTAAAAGACTTTAATTTAGCCACACCTGGCGGTCATCCAATCTTGTATACGTCATAAGTGAAGTAGATGTGGACAACAAGCCAAAAAGTTAAACAAAATTTAAAAAATGTGCAAATGACAAAAAGGTGTGTTGTTTTCTGCTGCAGTAAGTCAGTGTACAGTGAGACCACTGTGCACAAATGACCCAAAGATCACAAATTATCAAAAAAATTAACAAAATTTGTCAACTTTAAAAGTGCACATTGAAAAGAAGTGTCCGCTCACTCCATTATTTGTAGCACTCACTTCATGCCAGACCACAACAATGGGATGTGGAAAGTGGGACTCATACAACGGCTGGAACAGGAACAATGCACCAACCAAATAATACCTGCTCTGTTGTGGTACTATTGGGGTTCTCGCTATTAGAACAGAGTAAAGGGGATATACACAGTATTCAAGGATTTTTTTTTTTTTAAGAAGTAGAATATAGCTATAAATATAGAATATATAATGTTCAGTGTATATACACACACATTGGTGAATATAAACATTTAAGCAATAATTTTACAGGACTGAGGACAGAGCTCCTGGCTGGCTCTGGCTCCTGAGTCTGGCTCTCCTCAGCTGTCTAAGAAAGTAGAGCCGCTGATGTGCCTTTCTGACCAGACTGGAAGTGTTGTCGCTCCAGGTGGGCACCCAAGTACCTGTAATTGAAGACCCCTTCCATCGCAGATCCTAGTAGGGGGAGGTGGGCGTGTCTGTCTCTTCTGAAGCCCACAATCATCTCCTACTCCTTTGTTTTATTTACGTTGATGCAGAAGTTGTTCTTTTTGCACCAACCCTCCAGATGTTCCACCTTCTGTCTATAGATGGACTCATCATTGTCTGTGATGCATCCAACCACTGCCGTGTCATCCACAAACTTTACAATGTGACAGCTCGGATGGGAAGGTGAGAAGTCATATGTCAGCAGTGTGAACAGGAGGGGGTTCAACACCCAGCCCTGAGGGGAACCAATGCTGAGGGTTATAGTGGGGGAAGAGGTGTTGTAGAACTATAAATACCATATTTACTGTAAGTGGAACTGATAATATAGACAATAAGTGGAGCAGAAAGGGGGTGTGTCCAAACTTTTGACTGGTATTGTATTTTAAACATGAACATTTTAAGATTTTTCAGATGATATGTTAATGGTGTTTCCGAATGCAGAGATTACAGTACGAAAAAAAACACAAGAGGTTCTGTTCTGATTACACTAATCTGGTTTGCTTCATTCAGATAGGAGGACTTGTGGGGTTTGGAATAAAAGCGTGGGGCTGGTCTCCTGGCACTAAGCTCTGGTCCATTAACACAACTACACGGAAAACACAATGCAGACACTTGCGACCTGACCTCCCTCTGTCTGCCAAATATAGTCTTTATCCGAAGAAAAACTTTCACATCGAGACATCATTATTAACGCGCAATGGTTCAGGCCCACTCTCACGCCCCGGCCCATCTCTCCGGTCGACCTGTAATTTGCCAGATTGTCTCTGTGGACTGTATGAACTGATGAGTACAGCTCGGACTTCATTTCCTGTTTACCCAGAGGTAAAAAAGGTTCTTGCCAATGCATTAAATGTGAGCCGCATGTAGCAGCATCAGGCAGCAGGAAGGATAGGGCTTAATTTAGCAAAGAACTGCTGATGTCATTAAACAATCATGATAAAAGGAGAGTTATGCTCTGCTCTGTCCTTTTAACTAGGCATCTAGAGGCTGTTTATAAAGGTTCTAATGGTTCATATGGGTTCATATGGCTGTCATAAAAAAATATGTGGAAAATAGAAAGGAAACACGATGAACTAATTATATAAAATGATATCTCAAACACAAGTTTAATAAAATTAAAGATCTGAACAGGATTAGTGTCTAAAACCTTCATTATTATAATGTACAGGTGCTGTTCATAAAATTAGAATATCATTAAAAATTTATTTCAGTGATTGCATTCAAAAAGTGAAACTTGTATATTATATTCATTCACTACATGCAGACTGATTTTAAATCACCTTATAAGCAAAGAAAGATGCGCACAGTCCAAAAACCCAGTGCCAAACTGAACTTTAATAGTAAACAGAAATAATCTTCCAAAGTCAGCAACAGAAATGAAAATGTAAACAAAATGCAACTGAGCACACTCGGAGAAAACAATAAACAATAGCGTAGCCCATGATGAATGTGATTGCCAATGCCGTCCAGGAGAACATGCACTGGAACACACTGAGGATTAATCCTGAGAAGTGAAATAGAGTACAAACGCAGATGAGTTACACGAACCAACGTAAAGAACAGAAAGAAAGGAACTAATATGGAGAAGATAGCGGAAAGCCAATGAGAAGAAAGAATGAGATATAGGTGATCATAATTCAGGTAATTGTGGGCTTCAGTGAGACTTATCAACGAAATCTTCAGACTGATGCACATAAATAATAGGGGTGGCGTGCAACAAGGGGGCAGGTGTGACATATATTTTAAAAGTTGATTTCTTTTAATTTTGATATAAGTGACAGCCCATGAAAATCCCAAATTTAGTCTCCCAGAAAATTTTAATATTATTAATTTTAAGTATGAACATGAAAAGTATGAGCATGCACAGCCCTGTATATTTAGTTGGTACTCCTTTGGCCTGGATTGCTGCAGCAATGCAGTGTGGCAGTCGATTGGTCTGTGACACTGCTCAGAGGTTATGAAAGCCTGATAGTGATAATGGCCCTCTGCCAGGTCAGGCGAGTTTGCTGGCCAGTAGGGATACCATGGTCTTTAAAACAGGCACTGGAAGCACTGGTAGTGTGCAGGTGCCAAGTCCCGTTGGAAAATGTAATCTGCATCTCCATAAGGTCAGTCAGCAGCAGGAAGCACGAAGTGCTCTAAAACTTCCTGGTAGATGGTTGTGTTGACCTTGGACCTCAGAAAACACAATGAACAAACACCAGCAGATGACATAGCACCCCAATGGTCTAATAACATCAACACCCTATATAAGGTGTGCTTAATTATTAGGCAACTTTTCTTCCTTTGGCAAAATGGGTCAGAAGAGAAATTTGACAGACTCTGAAAAGTCTGAGATGTCTTGCAGAGGGATGCAGCAGTCTTGAAATTGACAAACTTTTGTAGCATGATCACCGAACAATCAAGCTTCTCATGGCAAATAGCCAACAGGGTCGCAAGAAGTGTGTTTGGGGGGAAAAAAAAGGCGTAAAATAACTGCTCATGAATTGAGGAAAATTAAATGTGAAGCTGCCAAGATGCCATTTGCCACTAGTTTTGCCATATTTCAGGGCTGCAACATTGCTGGAGTATCCAAAAGCACAAGGTGCACGATACTTAGAGACATGGCCAAGGTAAAGAAGGCTGAAAAACAACCACCTTTGAACAAGAAACATAAGATCAAACGTCAAGACTGGGCCAAGAAATATCTTAAGACTGATTTTTCTAAGGTTTTATGGACTGATGAAATGAGAGTGACTTGATGGGCCAGACAGATGGGCCCAAGGCTAGGTGGCCAGCAAGGTGGAGGTGGGGCACTGGTATGGGCTTGTATCATAAAAGATGAACCTGTGGAACCTTTTCGGGTTGAGGATGGAGCGAAGCTCAACTCCCAGACCTGCTGCCAGTTTCTGGAAGACACATTCTTCAAGCAGTGGTACAGAAAGAAGTCGGTATTCATTAAAAAAACATGATTTTCATGGAGGACAACGCTCCATCACATTCAACCAAATACTCCACAGCATGGCTGGCCAGTAAAGGTCTAAAAGAAGGAAAAATAATGACATGGCCCCCTTGTTCACCTGATCTGAACCCCATAGAGAACCTGTGGACCCTCATAAAATGTGAGATCTACAGGGAGGGAAAATGGTAAACCATTCTGAACAGTGTTTGGGAGGCTGTGGTGGCTGCCTCACTCCAACTTCCAATAATATTAAGCTTTGATATTTATGAGTCTTTTGGGTTGATTGAGAACATAGTTGTGGTTCAATAATTAACAGAATCCTCTCAAATACAATTTGCCTAATACTACTACGACTACTAACACTAATAATAATAATAAACATTTAAAGTAGACATATGCCCAATAAGAACTTTTGAACCTTTATACAATATTTAGAATTTTCTGAAATTGGGATGTTTATTAAGTGCCAGTTATAATGTATTAAATTTGAAGGAATTAACATTTCAAATAAATCGGTCTGTATGTAATGGATGAATATAACATACAAGTTTCACTATTTGAGTAGAATTATTAAAATAAATAAACTTTTTCATGATATTGTAATTTTATGACCAGCACCTGTGCACATGCAGGCAGCGGAACCTGTTTCCTTTGGGCACATACTATTAAGAATGCAAAAAAAAAAAAAATAATAATAATAATAATAATAAAAAAAAAATAACAAAAAAAATTATATATAACTGACCCCATTAGACATATTTTAAGTATTATTATTTGTATTGTAAACATAAAGAAAAATTGTGCATTCTGGTAAAATACTCCTTCACTGTCCTATTACCTTAACTCTGCTATTTTTAGCACAACAGGGTGGGTTTCTCAGACTAACAGTGAAACTAAAGTAAATTTTGTTTTAGTTTCTTTAAAATTTTCCTCAAGGCAAGGTCAGTAAATAATTAAAGGCTCATTAACAGTTTCCAATATTTAAATTGTTTTGGAGTACTTGCTACAGGCTGTTTGCTATTAAAATGAACAGTAAATGGCAATTAAACATTGTTCACTGAAAGTTGTCCAATTAAATATGTTTTTGGCTTCGCTATAAGTATTAAAATTGTACAGCTATATCATTTATGAACAAGTTTGAGTCCAAAAAGTATTGCTAGATTTCAACATGTATTATCTGTGTATGTTAATAAGCAAATTTTATTTTTGTGTAACTTGTACACTAAAATAAGGCTGTATTTACTACTATGAAACACACCACAATGTCAGGAATGTTCCACTCCTATACATAAAGTTAGGGTTTTTGAGGTAAAATCAGTTACTGGCCTAAACATTTTCATGACAATATTGATCATTTTTATTGCCTTATTGGTGTATGTCCTATATGCTATGGATTCTAAATTTATTATAGCATTTCAAATAAAATCCTGCATTAAAATTATTTGTCCTAAAAAACAACAACAAAAAAAAAAACCACGTTTGTCTCAATGACACAGTGAGGTTTCTTTAAAATTCATCCTTCACAGCACATCAAGTCATTAAAGCATGGTGTAAACAAGCAACAGCTCCATCACTTCTATTGATGGCCTAAAATTGAATGCACTATTGACAGCATTCACATGAATTAATAAATTCACATCAGAATACTCTCTTCCTGGATGTTTTTTTTTTTGGGGGGGGGGCACAATAGATACAATAGATTTGTCTCTTTTGAGCTTCTTAAGATTGTAAATATTAACAGAATACTGTTGCAGTTGACAATTTTTTAATGTGCTGACTATCAGAAACTTTAAAATCCATCTACACTCCCAATGATTGCCCAATTGGGGATTTATCACGCCTTTCCTAACCCCAGTGCCGTTGCGCTACAGTCACACTGTTATCAATTTCGGGATGCCCTGCAATATACTGAGCTTGGAATCTTCCTGTCTCTGTGCAAACAGTGCTGATTCTGCCTGCCCACAAGCTCTTGACGTCCCCTCTTCAGCATTGAGCCGCTTGTGTGCCATCCCAGGCAACGATGGCCCAAGTTCTCCCACTGCCACTCCAAAGGCAACTGTAAAGTGACCGGTCCGCTGCACTCTGGTGGGAGGTGACTCGCACCTCCCCATTTTTTGCCCCAATGATCTGCATCCCTTGCGTCTTTCACTTTATACACGGTGGCTAAAATCGCCACGTTTCGCCCACTCTGCTCTCTGTAAAAACCGAATAAATAGGCTGTAAATATACATGGCTTATTCATCATAGGTTTGAAAATAGCTAAAATAATCACAAAAACAATGTCTATCCAGCAAAAAATAAAAAAATAAATACTGAAAATGAACATGACGGTAACAAAGTAACATGTATATTGATGGGTTTTTAAAAAAGAAATACAATTTACTATTTATTTTGGTCCAACAAGAGCTTTTAGTTAGTTATGTCAATATATGTAATAGTTATCAGATTGTCAAGAATATTATATTAAGTGTGGTTATGGTTAGGATTTTTTTTTTTTTTTTTGTATGTGTTGAATAGACTTTACAAAGGTGTCCGACACTACAGACTGTAATGATCTTTGGAAATAATAATGCAAACATAATGAAAATAAATATTTCATGTTGCATGACATTTGTTGAAAGGAAGCCAAAGCCAGTGAAAGTGAATAGACAGAACACTTTAACAATACTGGCAACACTGAAGCTGCTAGAATAAAAACGATTATACTAAAAGGCTGGGGGGGAAAAAATTAAAAAAACCACTCAAGGTGTTTAAAAATCTAAATGCATTCTCTAGTTAATATAATGAATTTAAAATCCATTTATGGTTATTTTTAAAGAAAACCTCAGGTACCACAATTACTGCCACATGTTTAAATTTGTAGAAACAACTTTTCCCCCTTATTTTTTTTTTTTTTTTTTTTTTTTTAACAGACCCACTATGACCTTTTAATGCATACTTTCTATTTCACTGCAGTATATTAGAGGTTATACAGAGGTTTATTTTGTTATGTTTAATTCTTGTAAAAAATGTATATATAACAAAAGCAGTTAAATAAAATTCAATTCTAACACACTAGCCTGGATATGGATCTGTGTGATTTTTGCAGAACGAAAAGAAGAGTAAGAGAGGCATTAAAAAATGTATACCAATTAATTTAATATTCACATAGTTTTGAGTTACAATGTCTCCTGTAAGGTCTCGATTTAGAGGCGGAGTTTGGGCCGCGAGTGGAAATCGCACACAAAAAATTATATTCAATTCTTTAATCAAATCATGTGAAAGGGTTTTGGTTCCCTGTGATTTACGCCAGCACTGGAGCAGCACAGTTCAAACACAGATGGTCGGCATTGTGCAGCGATTTATAGATGTTTTTATAAAAACATTTGGAACGCGCTAACCTACACTGACAAACAAAGCTCATAAAAAAAAAATAATAATAATAATAATCGCCGCTAATTTTACACTAATTTAACTAAACCTATGCTTTTTTTCTAACAAGTTAACATGTGCGCATGATCATTCTCCTGCTCCCTAAATGTGAAATCAGACAGAAATAAATCCATTACTAAAGCACTGGAAATGTACAGACCCCTGCGATGTAGCGACGTTATAATTAATGTATTATTTACCGTGAGGAAAATAAGTGTTTGAACACCCTGTGACTTTGCAAGTAATCCTATTTAGAAATCATGGAGGGGTCTGAAATTCTCATCTTAGATGCAAATCCACTGTGAGAGACCTAATCTTAAAAAAAAAAAAGAAATAAAAATCCTGAAATTACAATGTTTGATTTTGTAATAATTTTTTATAATAATTTTAACACCTGTCAATCAGAAAAAAAATCGGTCCACCTTTAAAAACTTCACCTCCACTCCTCTTAACATTCTAAATTAGAAGCACCTGTTTGAGGTTCTTAGCTGCATAAAGACACCTATCCACCCCACACAATCAGTAAGACTCAAAATACTAACATGGCTAAGACCAAAGAGCTGTCCGAAGAAACCAGAGACAAAATTGTTGACCTTCACACGACTGGAAAGGGCTACAGGGCAATTGCCATGCAGCTTGGTGAAAAAACATCAATTGTTGGAGCAATTATTAGAAAATGGAAGAAGCTAAACATAACTGTAAATCTCCCTTGAACTGGGACTTCACACAAGATCTCACCCAGTGGCGTATCAATGATCCTAAGAAAGGTGAGGAATCAGCCCAAAACTACAAAAGAGGAGATTGTCGATGACCTAAAGAGAGCTGGAACCACTGTTTTCAAGGTTACTGTGGGTAATACACTAAGACGTCATAGTTTAAAGTCAATAAAGAAATAATGCATGGAACGTAAGGTTCCCCTGCTTAAATCAGCACACGTTCAGGCCCATGTTAAGTTTGCCAATGACCATTTGAATGATCCAGAGACGTCATGGGAGAAAGTTCTGTGATCAGAAAAGACCAAAATATAACTTTTTGGCCTTAATTCCACTCGCAGTGTTTGGAGGATGAAGAATGATAAGTACCATCCCAAAAACACCACCCCTACTGTGAAGCATGCAGGTGTTTTTCTGCACATGAGACTAAGGGGAGATTTAGGGAAACCTCCTTCCCTCAGTTAGAGCATTAAAGATGGGTCGTGGCTGGGTCTCCCAACATGACAATGACCCAAAGTACACGGCCAGAATAGCCTGTAATAATGGCTCTGTAAGAAGTTCTAGAGCGGCCTAGCCAGACTCCAGGCCAAAATCCCTGCTGTGCAAACCTGGTGAAAAACTACAGGAAACGTTTTTCCTCTGTAATTGCAAATAAAGGCTACTGTACCAAATATTAACATTAATTTTCACAGGCGTTCAAATACTTATTTGCAGCAGTAACACACAAATATATTATTAAAAAATCATACATAGTGATTTCCAGGTTTTTCTTAGATAACGTTTCTTACAGAGGACACGATGCTACATTTTAGGAGGTGCTAATGTACTTTTATGCTATACATATTTGGTCATTTAACCACAAAAATAATAATAATAAATAAAAAAAGGTTTGATTTCAAAAATTGTTTTAAAGATTAAGTATTACACCATTATGCCAGTATTGAAGGATAAGAGAGGGATCTATTAATGTACAACTAATGTCATACATGATAACATATCACCACTTTTTGATGCCATTTTATTTCTACTTTGTCTTATGAAGGATTTTTTTTTTATTGTTATTTTTTTCTTTTTATTTATTTATTTATTTTTATACAGGAAATAAACCTGTATTAAAACACGACTTTACAGGACCTGTAATAATGTACATTTACATCTGCATTATTACTTTTTTACATATTACATATTTTTTCTGTATTTTAATGGTATCTGATTTAGGGTGAGCGATGTAAGCATTTGGTCTACTTTGGAACTACCACTAAATTACAGATTTTTCTGTCTTGTCATGCTATACCGAACCGAAGCAATTTCCCACAGCTAGTGTACAGTGGTTTCAGAAGAAATCATGGTTTAACACTGCAAGGGCACATTAGTGATACACAGCATGCAAGTTCAAGCCTGTTTTCAATTCCAACCTATATTTTTTTTTTCTAAATGTATTCACTGTGGCCTCCTATTCGAGACACACAGCACAGATGTAATATTTCAGTTTCCACACATACACATCCTTGATTCATACTCTCAGTCTCCCTATACTTGCAAGGTACAGCATGGGCAGAATAATTTTATCC